>CAIGRQ010254922.1:0-16031 GCA_903798375.1 Fraxinus sp. D2006-0159 | reverse complement strand
AACTTGACACATACCGCCGAACAACCCTTTTCCATTGGGCATAATTTCTACTACCCGTTAACTTTCGTTCTGTGATTTTTGAGGATGGGGTTATTGTAATTTCATTCACCATTTTCTTTTCACTTTCAGCCATAATTAACAGACAACCAATAGGGACCCAAAATAAAGTAGTTCAAAGGAACTCCAAATCGGCCCAATAATAATAACCCCACAATATTGCAGGCCCAATAGAGTAGCCCAAACAGGTTTTAATCAACCCAAAGAGTAAAAACACTTACCCACCTGGAGGCCTAAAGGAATAGCCCACTGTTGAAGCCCAAACTCTGTCGCCAGAAAAAAATAGTCCAGCCTTCAGCCAACGTCTTCAGCCCAACCTCACAGTCGATGATGGCACTCGACTCACCCACCGGAAGGAGAGTCCGAAAGTGGCGAAGTCCGACTCCCGTCACTGGTCGCCAGACACACCGGAGCAAGCCAAGCTTCCGAACCAGGCGAAACACAGGCTGAACCAGAGGAGACCCAAATCGCGAACCAGAAGAGACCCAAATCGCGACAACCCAGAACGCACAGTGCAGGCCAATTTCCGCCGCCACAGAAGATTCAAGTACCAAGAATCGACCCTGGTAAGTGTCGGTTCCACACAGAAACTATCGACCACAAATTTGTCACCACCGAGAACAATCCCACCAATTTTCACAAACCCTAATTTAGAGAATTAGGCTCTGATACCATGTAATCGATTTTGGGAGAATCAATTCACAGCTTTATTGATACACAATCGGTTTATATATACATATATAAGATATTCCTAATTAGGAAATAATCTTATATAATCACGAGAATAATCTCCTACCTTATATATGTAAATACAACTCATAACATTCTTTTTTGATTCTTCTCTCCGTGGTAATAATTCTTCCCTATTCTACATCACCTTGCCTCCGTTCAGTTTTAATTATGTACTAGTCTAAATAGAGTTTATTTACTATATCTAATTGAGTATTTTATCTTCATTCTATAAGATTTGTGTTTTCTTACTGGTCTTGTAACATTTGATCTATATTTGTGCGCAATTTAGTTTTCCATACTAAGAAATTTTGGGAGAACATTGCCACATAGATAATGCAGGAAGAGGGTGTTTTGAGAGGGCAAGAACTAGTGAATGCTGCATTGGATGCTGACTATACGAAAGCAATCCAACTTTCCATTGAACTTCACAGGCCTCACAAACTTTTTGAGTTATTAAGTGAACTCTGCTTGTTTCTTTTATTTGTAATTTTGTTTTGCTGTTTTGTCTACATAGAATTGTTTGTCTGAAGTTGCGTTCCCTCCGGAAAGAGAGGCGCTGAAGTTCATATTGAAAAAGCTCTTGGTACTTTGGGCAAATAAGAGTTTCATCTACTTTTGCAATATGTGCGAGAATGGAATACAAAACCAAAGCTGTGTCATATTGCACAGTTTGTGCTGTTCCGTGTATTTAGCATCCTCCCTCCAACAGAGATAGTTGAGGTACTTGCTTTGGGTTACTCATTACTGGCTTCTTTACGAGTTTGTGAATGATGAACTTCAATATCCATGTGATTTCAGATAAAAGGAATTGAAGAACTGCTTGAAGCCCTTATTCCATATTCTCAAAGGCATTTCAGCATAATAGATAGGTTGGAAAGAAGCACATTCCTCTTGGACTATACCCTAACAGGAATGTCCATCAATGAACCTGAAACGGATGGGAGAGAGTTGAAAGAAGAGAACGCGAAGTGCTTTGAGGATGCAGAGGGATACCAATTAGGAGGCATTGCTCTTGAGGAGCAAAATGACGACAATGAACCAAAAGAGATCTCAAGGAAGAAGCGCAAGTCACACAAATCTAAAGATGAGAGACATAAGAAAGAGAAGGTAGTGGATTACACAAGTGCTGCTGCTATATCATCACATGCATAACACTGTTAATTAGTTTATCAAGGATTGCGACATTCTATTAACAAGAGCTCCTAGTCTACAAATTTGTAGTTGTTTTGTTTAAATTAAATTGTATAGAGTAAACGTCGGAGGGATTTTTCTTCGTTTTTCAGGTTTAATTATTATTGTATGATGATAGTATATACAGACGAGTCGAACTCCTTGAAATGTGTTACACTAATTTTATTCTCAAAATGAATGCTTTTTTAGTCCTCTTTTTCTTCGTCTTGCATCTTTTTTATTTGTGCTGGTCAACCTGGAAGAATTTAGTTTTAACTCAGATACCTGAATAAGGCAAGTAGGATCTCAAGTGACCAGGATTGAGGAAAACCCACTTATGGGTTTAAGGTTTTGGGCATAATGATTGTAACCTTGTTAACAGGTGCTTAAGAAATCGGCACAAAAACTTCGAGACTGCTGGTGCACAAGAAGACCTGGTAGACCATGAAATTATGCCCCATGGACTTTCCCTGATGATAGATGTGTTTGATAACTTTGTGATCCCAGAAGGTATCGAATTTCGAATTCTGATGTCTGATGTTTTATTCATATTTTGGGATGTTCCTTTGTTGTAAAGTATCTATATAAATTATTGATAGTTCATGGAATTTTCTGGTTCTTATTCTTTTTTCAGTTCTTTGAACATTTGAGTGCACCCCAGACTAGACAACTGGCTGAGCAGCTTACTGCACATGTCCTAAACTCTAGCCTCCAGATGTTGTATGGTTGCCTAGTGATCCAGAAGGTAATTTAAATCTTGCACCAAACGTTTGACATCTATGGTGTGTTATAAGTCTGCAAAATTCAATGTCTGCTCACCGTTTATACATTTTTCACATTTATAGTGAATAATTTAATGAAATTCTGGGAGTCTTGAGATGCGTCTTGTTAGGGTCTAAAAGGTGTGGGATTCCAATCCCCTCAAGCTTGATCTTTTGGGAACAATGGTTGGTCTCCACCAATTGATATAAGAGCAATTCCACGTCCTGGGTTCGAATCCTTGAAGGGGCGACCTAAGCGAAGTGCCGAATATCAGCAACCAAGTGGATGGACCGACTGATAATGTGAAGGTCGTGTTAGAGTGGGCCGCCGTGGACGTCGGATTTGGGCCGTGGGGTATTGTTAGGGTCTAAAAGGTGTGGGATTTCAATCCCCTCAAGCTGGACTTTTGGGAACAATGGTTGGGTCTCCACCAATTGGTATCGGAGCAATCCCACGTCCTGGGTTCGAATCCCGAGAGGGGCGACCCAAGCGAAGTACCGAATACCAGCAGCCAACTGAATGGGCCGGTTGATAATGCGAAGGTCGTCTTGGAGTGGGCGCCGTGGACGTCGGATTTGGGCCGTGGAGTATTGTTAGGGTCTAAAAAGGTGTGGGATTCCAATCCCCTCAAGCATTGGCTTTTGGGAACAATTGTTGGGTCTTCACCACGTCTAAACCTACATATACATTTTTTATTTTCTGGAAGTCAAGCTCATTAGCTGTTCTGGTCATAGTGAACTGGCGGTGTTCATTTCATGATTATGGAATTGTTATGTCTCCTTGAACATGTTTCTGCATCAACTCATAGGAGAAGGATTACTTGTTAGGCCAATCACCTGAAGAATGATATTGATTTACTTTCATTTTTAACTTTTCCTCTTTACACCAGTAACTCTGTTCATGGTTTTGTTATTGTGGAACTTCTGTTGCTACAAAACTTTTATCTTATATGTAGCACTATGTTCTCGTACAATTATCATATATGATTATAATTTGTTTAATTCCATTCTCATTTTTAGATATGCTCAGCTATAGTATATTGTTAAGCATACTGACATTTGGCAAAGCTCATTTATCACCTTTTCCACGCACCTTAATTTTTTTTTCTTGCTCATGCACTTTAATGTTGGACACATAAGAACTACAAAGACCTTCCATTTCCTGTTATTGTAGAATTTTTGGGGAGTTCTTATTGAGCTTTTAAAGAAGTTTGATTTCCGCATTATTCATCGGTATAGAGAACCTAATCGGTGACGGATGAGTTGGTGAAGCTAGGTGTGAAGGGGAAGACAAAACGGTTCTTATCATGTATGAAACTGCCATGATTTTGTCGAGGGTTAATTCGTTTAAATAGGCTGGGTGTGCTGTACCTTCGTAAGAAAAGGTTAGGCTATTTTGCGTTCTTTGTTTATCGTGATAGGAGCTTAGATTATTTGTTATTCTTTTATTGGTTGATGGTCTGTTACTACGGTTTTCCTCCGGTTTTATGAATAAATGCCTGGAGGTACTGCCTCCTTTTAAAAAAATATCGTATGTTCTCTGTGGAAATGGTATAAACCACCTATAATTTTAGTAGAAATTAAGTGGACCACGACCTGTGCCCTAAGAATAGAATATGAAATAAGTTTTGGCCAATTTAACTCAGTGCTCTTGATTGGATTATGTGATAAAATTAGGATGGAACATACCAAATATACACCTTTATTAAGGAAGTAGAGTGAAGAAATAATTATGATTTATTTGCTTGATTATACCTATTTCTTTTCCACAGTTATTACAGTTAAAATTCGGATATTCTCTTCTCTCTTATGTTTCTCTCTCATTTTGAATCAGCTGTAATTGTGGGACAGGGCATTGGCAAACCAAATTTCAAATGGAATTAGACCAGTTGATGAAAATGCCTAAATAAAGACCTAAAAACAAGTTAGTTCACTGCATTAAGAAATTAATTGCAGATGAATGGATTAAGAATGTTATAAAAAAAAATTACTGGGACAGGTATTTAGTCAGAGGAAGTATTCACTAGCCGTGGCCAATGCTAGATTGAAACCAATCAGAGGAATGGAGATGATGGTCCTACCGTATTTAGTATCGGATATGCTCAAGTAAATTGTATAGAAACACTAGGGATGGCAACAGCGCTGGTCGGAGCTGGGTATGCTCTACCCGTCGGGGATTTTCACCCGTAGGTCATGCCCGTATCCCTGCTCAAGGAAGGGCAGGGAAACCACCTCCTGTTTACATACCCTTTTCTTATTTTTAGCAATTTCTTTTTTTCTTTTTAAAGCTGCTGCTATGTTATGGCAAAAATGCAGAAATTGTGGTTCATATATCATTATGGCCTTTTTTTTTTTTCAAGGCCAAAGTGATATAAAGCAGCTCCTGTTCTAGTGGCAAAAATTCAGTTTAAACCAAGTAACTTAGTGACAATTAATGATCCAGACATTAAATTCTGCACGAGGATTAAGGATGCAATCATTAGAATTAGTGTATACTGCTATTCCCTATCATCCAAAAAATCAGGTTTTGCTGGGTGTAGCCAAGGGGTATTTCATCAGGTTTTGAGCGGTAAGCCTCTCTTTTTTTGGTGTTTGCCAGCATTTCTTTCTTTCTTTTTTTTCTTTTTTCTTTTTTCTTTCTTTCTTTTTCTTTTTTTCTTTTTGCAATATAAAATGGGCTGGTTCCTGTCCCCGACTGGGTACCCGGTTAAGCAGGGAATCCCTGCCCGGTTTGGGGCAGGTGCCCGTGGGGATCGGGTCTATTACTTTTTCTGCCCCATCTCTAAGAAACACACGTTATTTCATATTTTGCGGCAGTAAAAGTTTTTCCATCAAAGAATCTCTCTTTGGCAAATAGTGTGTGAGCCTGAGCAAACTAATAGATGGTAAAGAATTTCCGCTCTGAGAAGATTGTGCCTCCAAGTCAAAAACTATTGCAGGTGCAAATTATCTATCTGAAGAAAATATATCTTTTATCAGTTTAAATGAGGTGGCATAATTCTTTTGGCCAATAGTACAAAACAGCCAGCCAGAAAAGATGATCAATCAAAGTGAGAACAGTATTAAGGTCAATTCCAGTCTATGTATCTCATGTCCATTCTCAGCATCTCAATGCCTTCAACTATTTGTCACCCCTTTCCATTGCATCTCTCATCCACTTTTCTGGTTGAGACTTCTTTTAAAGTCATAATCAGCCTAATGGTAATGGTTGTGAATATGATATATACTTAACTCCAACTACCAGCAGTACATTACACTCCCAATTATTTTATCTATATTTATAACTCCAACTACCTGCAGTACATTACACTCCCAATTATTTTATCTATAATTATCATTATTTGCAATCACTTGATAAACATTAAATCTTTTAGTCATTTAGAGGCATGGAAGAGAACCACCTACCCCAATTTAGACCTATAATAATTGATCTAGCATGTTCACACTCGTAGAGGTACTTTTGGTTCAAATGATAAATAAGTAAAAAATTTATAAGGACAAATTTAGCTTTTCCAAGGAGTAAAAGAGTTGGTAGCGTGGATAAATTGGATTTTCCATGCAATATGTAAAGTTTGTGTTTTTAAAAATTGGTGGTGATTCTGAAACTACAGATAGCTGTGATGACTTCCAAAACTGTATATGATGAAAAAAATGTGATTGGTGGAATTTTGGTCTGAGTTCTAATCTTTTATATCATGTCTCCTACTTGGGTTGATGTTGCAATCAGGTCATCTGTTTCGTTGCAAGTTGATGTCGGTTTAAAAACTATTAGTAGATACAATTATGGTGGCTTGTGTACCAGTGATGTGTTCATTTTGGATTGCAACATTTTCTCATGATATTTGAAAGGCGTCTCTTTAACTTGGACACTAACCTGATGTAATTTTAAATTTGTCTGTTGAGTTGCAATTGGGAAAATTTACAAGTTCCTAGTATGATACTATATTGTCAATGGTACATTTAATTATATTTATTTAGAGTTAATTGGAGTACCTTTTATAGTTTGTTCAAAAACACTATTGACATAATGTGTGCAGTTTCATTAGGAAGACCAATGAGGATTTTCCTTGTAAACAGATAAAAGTTCTTTAATGTAGTAGAGGTGAGAAACTTTTTGACTTGTACATTTCAGATTTCCTACTGAGGACTGAATCTTTGTGTTTCAAGTCTAATATTTATGTTGTTCGTTGACAAAGAACTGATTGAAAGACCATCCATCTTTACATTTATATCTTTCTATTATTAGATTTAAAATGCTAAATCGCACAATCCAAGCGTCATATGAGCTCATCGGATTTCTGGGGGATTGACAATATTTTGTGATATCTGATCATCCTGGTTCCTGCTTCACCAAAATGTAATTGTTACTTGGTACTCCATGAGTTTTGCCCACATCACCAACAGAATGGATCCAATTGGTACCCAACTTGCAAATCCGCCAAGTGACAACAGTGAGGAACAACCATGGCCAGTGAAAATGCTATCTTGAATCCGTTTTTGTGCATAAAAGCAGGTGCCATGTTGTTATGAATTATTAAGATGTTATTAGTTAAAACAGTTAAGCTACTATTCTAATATAGGAACATAGTATTGTAGTCTAATATAGATTTTGGCCATGAGACTTGTTTTCATTGCTTAATACCACTGGCTAATATAGAAAGGGTTTTGTTTTCACATACACCAGTGACCAGACTTGACTTGGTATTTCTTTGTTGAAGTTTTTTTTGAGTTGGTAGCTGATGATCCTCACTGCTTCTGGTTGAAGCCGGCATGCGCATGTAGGAACAGATGATATAATGTCCACACAAGGAACGTACTCTTCATATGTATCAGTACACCTTGTCTTAATCACTCTGTCCCCACACCTTTGTATCCGTTTGATATATATCCATCCCTCCCTCCATGTGCATCCTGCCTGCACTTTTTATAATTTAGGGGATACCCACTACTTTTGGGTGTATTAGTAAAACATAGTGGAAGAGGTTTTCCCCACCCAGCATTCATGTGAATTTGGTCATGCCATCCAAGTTGTATGTCTTTCATTTTTGCTTGGAATTCTTGTGTTACATACACAAAATGACATCATGAAGATTGAATATATCAAGTGATTGCCATCAAGTTGTTTTTTTGTAGAATAAACTTGATCATAAAGAGAGATTTCTCTCTCTTTCCTTGTTGGGTCGGGGCGGGGCGGGGGTGAGGCTGGTGGTCAATTCATGGGATGCACAAAGAGGGGTGTAATTTAAGGAAGAATGAGGCATGCATATATTAAAAGTCTCACCTAATTAAATAAATAATTATATACTGATTTTATTCAACTTGACACATTGCAACTAATATGTCAGTTTTCCTGTCACCCTCTCATCTTCAACTGTTTGTACAGCCCCACCCCTCGGTTTTAAATTATTAGATTAATAAATATGGTGGGATTTCAATTTGATAAATTAGGATTGTACTACTCAATTTTTTTATTTTTTTTGCGGGTTTTAGCTCTCCAACTTTGACAATGAGTTTCGAGATCTTCAACCTATTTAAAAATATGTGAGTGTGGATTAAACGTGATGGACCCTAGACAATGAAATTGCAGGTGATTTTTACTTGACTTTAACTTCAAGGGTCTAATACAAGATCTAGATTCACAGGTTTTAATGTCAAAACTAGTTAGGAAGTTTTAATCTAATTTTAGAAAAGGTTGGGTTANTTTAAAAATATGTGAGTGTGGATTAAACGTGATGGACCCTAGACAATGAAATTGCAGGTGATTTTTACTTGACTTTAACTTCAAGGGTCTAATACAAGATCTAGATTCACAGGTTTTAATGTCAAAACTAGTTAGGAAGTTTTAATCTAATTTTAGAAAAGGTTGGGTTATACTAAGTTGAATCATGCTACATGTACCAATATTTTTTTTTCAAATCTTTTACCTACTACTCATAGTGGGGATCACATTGTCGGAATTTTTGAATACACGCCGATCCTCGCATTATGTGAGAGGGAGTAATCCATTATGTACAAGAGAAGCACCACATGTACAACCTCTTACAGTGGTGGGTCCCACTAGTTTAAAAAAATAAAAAATTAACCACACATCCCATATATGAGAGATTGTACAACTGAGGACGGTTATATTTACGAATTGATTAACCCTAGTAAGATTTGGGTGTGGAAATATGAAATGGTTTAATACAATTTCGAGAAAAGAAATATAATAATTTGACAAATCTTGTGTAATGATCAATCAATAAAAAAATTTATTGTCAAACCCTAGGATCCAGGACTCTCCATTTTAATATGATAATAAAAAACTATCAATTAATAAATGTTTAAAGCTTCTCTCTCTTTAAACTGAAAGAAAAGCAGCAAGCAACAGATTAGATTCACTGCTCTTTCCTTGTCGGACCAACTGTCTCTGACTGACACCACCTCTTTTTGATTTTGGAGGGTTTCAACTTTCGTAATTTAACGCTCTCGACAGGGCTACTTCTGTAATTTAAATGTAAGCAAATCAATCACTTCCTTGTTCCTTCTCTGCCACTGCTGTCCGTCTATTGGGATATCTCAAGAATAAACCAACGAACATTCTCGTACTCTAGACAAATGTTGTCTGCATTTTAGCGGCAACCCATTCATAACGTTCTCATCTTCCTACTTCATCGCCAACCATGTCTACCAAATCCAAGTAAGTGGATATCTCATCTCAGCTTTTCTTGAGCTTTTTTGTTTTGTCTATCTACAGCTGTTCTGCCCTTTTTTTCTTGTTTATGGGGTTCGAATTTTCTTTAGTTTTATTCCTTAATTCTTGATTTTATTTTTAATGGTATTTCACTCAATCCCTAACTTTTCGATTGCAATTTCATAATATATCACGGCATTGGATGTTTTCGTAGATATGCTTTTGATTTGTTTTGCAAAGACTAGTTACGATTTTCTCATTTTCATAGATCTGCTTTATCTGAAACTCCCAACCAAAAAGCATCACCAGCTACTCCTCGGGTGAGCAAGCCCAGTAGGGGAATTGCTAAATCTGAAGTTGATTCACCCTCTCCACTACAACAAAGTTCTCGCTTTTCAGTTGATCGGTCTCCTAAATCTATTCCTTCGAAGCCTACACCGGACCGACGGTCTCCCAAGTTCACTACACCACCTGATGTAAGTTTCTGCTATTTCTTTTATAACTTGGAATTGTATTTTCAAATTGCTGGTATGCTTTAGTTGGTGATAAGAAGCAAGAATTCAAGTGTGGTAGCTGGATGAGAAGATATATTTGGGATTTTAGGATTCAATAGGATAACACCAGAATTAAAACCGGTCTTTTGCCTAACGATGAAATTTCCCATGAAATCAATTTACTTAGATACGATGAACATCTGAAATACTTGCCTTTTAATCTTGCATCGTTTAGGCTATGTTTGATAGCCATGGTTTTCCATGGAAAATGGAAATTTTTTGGCTTGTTTGATAGTCAATTTTTTGTCATGGAAATTTTTTTCCTACTTTACTCACACGAGCACATTTTCATGGAAATTGTGGAATTAGTTTTCCAACCTTTTTGGTGGGAAAATGGAATTTCAGCCTTTTTTTTTTTTGGCAATTGAAACAAATTTTATAATCAATTGTAAAAAAAATAATAATAATAAAATTAAAAAAAATCATTTTAATGGACAATTTTCTTGTAAAATAAAGCCAAACGAACACTAAACTTTGATGAAAAAATGATTTTCTTGGAAATATTTGTTTTGTTTTTTTTTTTTTTTTTAACTTTTGGCAATGGAAACAAATTTTATAATTAGTTGTGGACAAAATTATCACTTTAATGGACAATTTTCATGTAAAACAAAGCCAAACGAGCACAAAACGATCCAAAATTTTAAAAATTTTCTGATGGAAAATTATACCAATCAAACACACTTAATTAACAATTCCCTGAAAAACAAATTCTAGGCAATTATTTTCTCTAGAATTAATTTTCTTTCCACTCATTTTACACCCTTACAATCAAACAGACCCTTATTGATCTTTTTTGGTCAGAAAAAAACAACTCGGATATTGAAGCCGTCAGAACTTCAGGCAGAATTAAATCTTGCTCTGGAAGATCTTAGGAAGGCCAAGGAGAAGTTGGTTTTGGTTGAGACAGAAAAAGCACAAGCACTTGACGAGCTTAAGGAAGCCCAAAGATTGACTGAGGAAGCAAATGAAAAGCTCAGGGAGGCTTTAGTCGCTCAAAAGCGAGCTGAAGAGGATTCCGAGATTGAAAAGTTCCGAACCATTGAGATGGAACAGGCAGGCCTTGAAGCGGCTAAGAAGAAGGAAAATGAATGGCAGGAAGAGCTTATAGCAGTGCGAAACCAGCATGCTCTGGATGTGGCTGCTCTTCTCTCTGCCACTCAGGAGCTGAAAAAGGTGAAGCAAGAACTGGCCATGACATCTGATGCCAAAAATCAGGCTCTAAATCATGCTGATGATGCAACTAAGATTGCAGAGATTCATGCAAAAAAAGTGGAAATTCTTTCTGCAGAGTTAGTCCGCTTGAAATCCATGCTTGATTCAAGGCTTGAAATGGAAGCTAATGAAAATAATAAAATAGTTGAGGAATTGAAATTGGAGATAGAATTTCTGAGACTAGAACTCGAAAAGACCAGGGGCTACGAAGAGAAACTGTCGGAAAATGAGGCTACCTTAGAGCAACTTAATGTGGATCTGGAGGCTGCAAAAATGGCTGAATCTTATGCTCGTAATTTAGTAGAGGAGTGGTGGATGAGGGTGGAGGAGTTAGAGGTGCAGATGGAGGAAGCAAAGCACTTGGAAAGAACTGCATCAGAATCTCTTGAATTAGTCATGAAACAACTTGAAAGAAGCAATGATTCATTTCATGCTGCAGAATCTGAAATCTCATCCCTTAAAGAAAAGGTGGATTTACTGGAAATCTCAATTGGAAGGCAGAACGGTGATCTCGAGGAATCAGAATGTCTTCTTCAACAGGCCAAGGAAGAAGTTTCTGAAATGGCAACGAAGGTTGCATCTCTTACTTCTGAGCTTGAAACTATAAAGGAGGAGAAGACTCGGGCCTTAAACAATGAGAAACTTGCTGCTGATAGTTTACAGTCTCTGTTAGAAGAGAGAGAAAGACTTATAAATGAGTTGGGAAATTCCAGGGATGAAGAAGAAAAAGGCAAGAAGGCAATGGAAAGTTTGGCATCAGCCTTACATGAAGTTTCTTCAGAAGCAAGGGAGGCCAAGGAAAAGCTACTATCTTTGGAAGTTGAGCATGGAAATTATGAAACTCGAATAGAAGATCTGAAGCTGGTAATGAAAGCATCAAAAGAGAAATACGAGACCATGCTTGAGGGTGCAAAACAAGAGATTGATGTTCTGACTAATTCTGTCGAACAGTCAAAGCATGAGTACCAGAATATGAAGGCTGAGTGGGAGCAGAAAGAGATTCATTTGATTAACTGTGTGAAGAGAACTGAAGAAGACAATTCTTCTAAAGAAAAAGAAATAAGCAGGTTGGTTAATTTGCTAAAAGTGGCAGAAGAAGAAGCTTGTGCATCAAGGGTAGAAGAAGATCACTTGAAAAATTCCCTTAAGAATGCTGCATCGGAGGTGATTTATCTGAAGGAAGTCCTGGCTGAAGCAAAGGCCGAGAGCATGACACTGAAGGAAAGTGAAATAGATAAAGAGAATGAATTGCAGAATATCCTTCAGGAGAATAAGGAGCTTCGATCTAGAGAAGCTGCTTCTCTAGAGAAGGTTGATGAGTTGTCCAAGTTGCTTGAAGAAGCTTTGGCTAAGAACCAATCAGAGGATAATGGTGAGCTGACAGACTGTGAGAAAGATTATGACGTGCTCCCGAAAGTGGTGGAATTTTCCGAACAGAATGGTGCAAGAGAAGTGAAGCCTATGATTGAGGTTCAACCTCAACAAAGTGAGCAACCTGTAAAGGAAAAGCCTCATGAATTAAATAAGGACTTCAATGACATATCGATTCAGGCTAATACAGAAGTTGAGAATTTGAATGTAAAACTATCTGAAAATGAGAACAGAGAAAAGGAATATGATAATTCTGCAGAAGGCAATTTTAAGATGTGGGAGAGCTGCAAGATTGAGGAGAAAGACTTCTCTCCTGATGGAGGACCAGAGCATGAATCCTTCGAGGAGGAGCTGGACTTGAAGACGGAGGGTGGTGACAACTTTGACCAGATCAATGGATTATTGTCAACAGAAAATCATGAAAATGGTGGAACCTCACCTTCAAAACAGAAAAGTCAGAAGAAGAAGAAACCTTTGCTTCATAAATTTGGAAGCCTTCTAAAGAAGAAGAGCGCAGGCAACCAGAAGTAATAGAGCAAGCAACCTATAGCCCGTTTTGTGTCTGACCAGTAGAGTAGGAAGGTATTCTAGATTCTACATCACACTTGGATATGTTTGGTCCATGTTTTTTCCTTCATATTTTATCCTTTCTGGTCTAAATATGAAAAGGCGTGTGTTGTCTTTAGATCTTTTTTCTAACTCTGTAGGTGCTAATAGCCATGTTGCGAATTAAAATTAAGTTGTTTGGTGTATTAATTATATATATCGTGTTGAAGGTTACTTTTCTTGTTTTGAGCTTTGCTTTCTTTCTCTTCCCTCCCCTTTGACATGCCCAACAAATTAATAAAAATGAGATTTAATCATATCTAAATAGGTCTATTGCTTAAAATTTTGATAGAGTATGGAATTTCTGATCATATCAAAGGCTACAGTCAAGTTCCATGTTTTGGTGACTTTGAGTCTTGTTGCTAAACCAACAACCATTCTCCTAATTACATCTTTTGCTGTCTATTTCAATTGTCCTCTCAAGGAACTTGTACATTAAGAATGCCTTTTTACATGTCCACCTACATCAGATACTATACATGGAACAGTTTTCCCAGGTTTGTCAATCAAAATTTTTCATGGTTTTCTTTGTTGCAAAGCTCACTCATCTCTTTTCATCAAAGTATACTTTCCTACATCAAAGGTACTCTTGTGGACTTCATTTCTTTTCTCAAAGTTAAATCTCTTTGCTTTTTGTGATGTTGACTGGATTGGCTGCCCTAATATCCATTAAACCAGTGTTTTCTTAGGAGCGAACTGCATCAGTTGTGTATCGAAGAAGCAGCCAGCCATTTCTCGTACAAGTGCCAAAGCTGAACGCCGCTCAATGGCTACGACCATTGCCAAGTTTAATGGCTACTCTCTCTTCCAAGAACTCAATCTTCAACTAGAACAGGCTCCAATAATTTTTTGCGACAACAAGAGCGCCCTTTAGATAGCCCACAATCCAGTTTTCCATTCCCGTGCTTCAAATATCGAATTAAATTACCATTTTGTATGAGAAAAAGATCTAAACAACTTGCAGATATTCTGCATTATCATGACAATTTCTCATAGTCAAGCTTGGTTTCAGTAGTCAAGCTTGAGAGGGGGCTGATAACATCAAAACAAAAGGCTACTGCTGTCATGAGATTTCAGTTTAGTTTCAAATTTCACCATTGTATTACGTTTTCACATTCTTTCAAATTGACAGAAATTATTCGGTTGACAGTCGTACCATAACCGATCTTTCACATAATCTCTATATGATACCTTGGAAGCAAAAAATGTAAAATGAGGATTATGTGAAGTCTTCATATTAAAATGTCAAATTTTGTTTTTATTTTTATTTTTATTTATTAAATATCAACACATTTATGATGTGGTGGTTTGATAAATTGGTTTGTCATGCAGCAATGACGTAGAACATAGTCGTTTTGCCAGTCCATTAAGAGTTTTTATCAATTTAGGAGATGGAAAGTGATGCATGGGTAAAATCTGAAACTAAATTGAAATTTAGTTACCAAATTTGAACAAAAAAAACTTTAGTGACCCAGTTGAAATTTTGCTGAGAATTCAATGCCAGAAATGAAATTTACCCAGAAAACATACATTTAGCTTTCAGCAATCTTTTTATAATTCTTACCCGTCACATCACACTAGAAATGCCGTGGGGAACGATCCATTTTGTTTTGTCTATATCGTTAAATTCCCCCTTTACACATTTGTACATCTTTTTTGTATCATTGTTGACATTACTCGACTTGTCAACAAATGATTGGATAAAAAGTTGTGATGTTTTTAAACTATCCAATCATATGTTGTCACATAACAAAGTATAAAATTTGATCTGCACCAAACATGATTGATTAAGTAACTGTATAAAGCTTACAAAATGGGTATTGGGTTTGGTCCTTGGGGACAATTTCAAATGGGTTGACCATGTTGTCTAAATTAAAATTATTAGTAACTTACAAAGGGGAATAGAAATGGAAATAATGGAATTATCGATGATAAATAGATAGTAATTATGATGTATGACTGAAATTAATATTTGATTTATCTAATAAACTTATTGAAACATAGGCATGAAAATCAAAAATTGTTTAGCCCGATCATGGGCGGACCCAGGGGGTCCTAGGGGGGCACGTGCCCCCTTGAGTTTTTTTTTTTTTTTTTTTTTTCATCCGCCTTCCTCTCAACCACTCTCTTCTCCATTTTTGCACTCCATCCACCCCGTACCTCTTCTCCATATTTACACTCAATCCACGCCCTTCCTTTTGCTTTATGCAATTATATAGCAATTTAAGGGGGAAATGTTATTTGTACACCTTTTTTGTATCATTGTTGACATTACTCGACTTGTCAACAAATGATTGGATAAAAAATTGTGATGTTTTTAAATTGTCTAATCATATATTGTCACATGACAAAGTATAAAATTTGATGTACACCAAACATGATTGATTAAGTAACTGTATAAAGCTTACAAAATGGGTATTGGGTTTGGTCCTTTGACAATTTCAAATGGGTTGACCATGTTGTCTAAATTAAAATTATTAGTAACTTACAAAGGGAAATAGAAATGGAAATAATGGAATTATCGATGATAAATAGATAGTAATTATGATGTATGACTGAAATTAATGTTTGATTTATCTAATAAACTTATTGAAACATAGGCATGAAAATCAAAAATTGTTTGGCTCGATCATGGGCGGACCCAGGGGGTCCTGGGGGGCACATGCCCCCTTGGGTTTTTTTTTCGTGTTTGGTATCGATTGAAATCTAAATCAAAATTAATAATTAATTTTAATAACATATTTCATGGGATCCATAACTGTTTTAACTTTTATCAAAATTTACTAAAAATTTGATTTTAATTTCCACCAAACAGGGGCAAAATCACAATAAATTTGAATTTCGATAACATGCTAATTTTAAAAATTCTCCGACGATTGTACGCTAATCGAATCT
>CAIGRQ010254914.1:3721-14987 GCA_903798375.1 Fraxinus sp. D2006-0159 | reverse complement strand
TGTTTGTTAGTTATGATTTTTTTTGATCTCGATGATTGAAACTTGAACTTTCTGAATATTTGATGTTTATTTTTTTTACTTAGGTATATATTATTAACTTATATGATACAAATATGAAAATTTAAGAAATCAAACCAGAACCAAACCAAATCAAAGTCTAACGGTTTGGTTCGATTTGGTTCCACATCTTTAAAAAAACCATTTGATTCCATTATCAGAAAGACCATTGGTTTATGGTTCGGTTCAGTTCTTTTGGAACCAAAATCAAATAGAACCATGTCCACCCCTACTTAATGGTCATGCAACTATAGGATATGCTATGATTATTTATGATATCTATATAATTTTTTTTAACCTTAAGCAAACTAGGCGTTTATGAGCATTTTCCTACGACGCTATCATTTACAAATGAATTTTTCCAAAATTTACATACAGTTATTTTTAGCATTAAGCAATTGCACGTTCTCCCACTAGTAAATTATAAGTAAGCTATAGGCCATTTGGTCTAGTGGTAGGATTCTCGCTTAGGGTGCGAGAGATCTCGAGCTCAATTATCAGAATGCCCAAAGAAATGATTTTTTTTTTTTTTTGCTATTTCGAATCAATATAGAATTGGGCGAACTTTTAGGAGATATGATATTGGGTCTTGGCAATAGTAAATAATGCAATATATTTAGGAAAAAAATTGCAACGGGTCTCCACTAACTTTACAAAAAGTGCAAATAGATTCTCAACAAATATTGAAGGCACCATATCTAGAGCCTATTTGACAACCATTTTGGTATAAAAAAGAGGTTTAAATAGTGATTTTTTTAGGAGAAAGTGTAGTTAAAAAATAGATAAAAGTATTTAGTATACGTGTAGAGTATTTTAGCCATTGTTTGAGCTCCATTTTGAGAGAAAAATGCATTTTTAAATAGTGAGTTTTGGAGAATGTGTGGTTAAAAATTAAGAAAAAAATTTCGGTTTACATGTAATATTGTTTATTTGAAAATGTGGTTAGTTTACTCTTCCTACTTTTTGTATAAGTTATTTTACATCGAAAGAACTATTATTTTACGTTGTCTATTTTTTAACCTCACCATGTCTACTATATAAGAATTAAAAGAAACAAAGAGTTGCTGACGTAGATGATCACTCAAAAGATATAGAATTTTTTGAATACGTCCAGTATTTCACCTCTGAAGAATAAAATCATCAATATCAACGACATTTTAGAACACTCATCGACGATATATTAATTACTAAAAGTAAAAGCAAAACCATTATGTATTTTACTTAAAATTTCTTCCATTATCTACAAAATAGCTATTCACATTCGGAAACAATGCTAACATTCCTTGTAACTCTGGATAAGACGTCATTTAGAATTCAAGACAGGGACTTAATCACTTTGGTATATGACTTTTGACACATGTGGTTAGATGTCTTTGCTCAATTCACCACCGCCACATCCTCAAATCCACCACCGCATCCACATCCATCGTACCACACCATCACTTCCACTTCCACCTCAAGTGCAACTCCAACCTACCACACTTACATCACCACCATCTCATGAAACAACCTCAACCCCGATCACCTCCTTAAATCCACCATCTCCTCCGTCTCTACTATACCACAACCACCACTGCCACTTGCACTTGCACCTACAATACACCACAAAATCCATATCAGAACTCAAGCCACAAAAAAATTAGAAAAAGAAAGAAACAAAAATGCAGTTGGCATCCCAAGATTGTGAGTGGCTGATCAGAGGCAGATAGAAAAATGTAAAGGAAAAGCGAGGCTGTAAGAAGGTTAGTGAGGAGGAGGAGGAGGAGCAACACTACTAAGCAGATGCAAGCGTCATTGCTTGTAACAAAGGCGACGAGTGCCAATGTGATGGGCGCCGCTAAGTGTGCGCGCGACAACAAGCTACTATCATGAAGCGACTATGATGTCAGTGCGAGGGAAGTGAGGAAAGTGCAGGTGAGGAAGAAGTGGAATAAAGGTGATTTTTTCTCATGTTGAAAATGAATTAGAGTTACAGTATGTTGTTGTTTGGAATTGGGTGGGGGTGATATGGGTGGGATACACTTGATTTTTGAAAGAAAAAACTTTGTAGCCTATTGTTAAAATGAGAAGTTGCAAAGTGGGTGTGGGTGTAATCTTCTCTTCTCCCAATTGATGTGACATGTTGCATTTTCAAACAAGGCAAGAACTCCCAATTGAAGTGCAAACATTGCCCTTTCTACACAAGCCAAGAACTCAAATTTCAAATGAACAAATTTAAGAGAATAATGTTATGTTGCATATGATGTTTACAACAATATAGGAAATAAAACATCTCACATCATAAAGTTAAAATAAAAATAATACAATTTTATAATGTAGGGATAATTGTCATCTAAATCGATGCTAAGCACATATATTACTATATAATATTTTTGAATTTAATCTTATTCATCTCTATTTAGTGATAAGTAAAACAAACATCCTGTATCGTATAGATCTTTCAAAAATTTCTTAAAATAAGTTTCTTAGAGATCCTCCATGACAAATCTTTTCATGAATTGAAGTCTAATGTCGATTCTCTCAAATATGTTAATTGGATTATTAAGTCCATGGCGACTAGAATGAATATCTCGTGTTCCAACTTTAAGAACTTGCTTCTTAATCCTTGAGGACTCTAATAGCCAAATTAGACAGTTTATCTTGTATGCTTAGACATATACACATGTATGTCATTGAAGAGAAGAGTATTTTTTTTTTTTTTTTAAAAGTTAAATAAAAATCCATATTTATTTCAATATCATGGAAAACAAATCATAGAATTACATGGGTCTCTTAAATAAAACATAAAAATAAAAATAAAAGTAAAATAATGCTTATCACTGTGTAAACGTTAAAAAGAACAAACCATCCAAAACACCAATCTTAAAAAATTACTCCAAACCTTAAATCCTCCACATTAATCACACCAAAAAATTTGAAATATTCAAGTAAAAGCAAAGCAACTTCATGAATGGTGGCTCGTCGTGTGCCGATCATCGCCGCCGCCAAAGGAACCACTCACCTGAGATTCTGACACTTCGCCATCAGACCGATAAGGATTTGGCCCCGTCAATCTCAACTGCCCCTCCCCTAATCCGCCGCCGATGCTCGTGCTCAACTGTTGATTAGGCAATAGTGCCACCGCGGTCGGAAGATTCATGAAATGCAACCCATTCGACATAGTGCCTCTATATAAAGCAGCAGCACTGTTATATATTGGATCATCCCCCATAACTTGGTTGTTGGGATTTGGAATCATCCAAAAATTGGACGGAATTGAGGCATGACTCGCCGGCATCGACCCGGTGGTTGACTGCAGTAAATAAGTCCCCATTTGGTGGTGATGCGGTGGCTGCAACTCTTGCTCCACCCTCCGCTTCCGCCCTAAACTATCCTCAGGCTCCGATGAGTCTAATGAATGTTGGCGCATTTCTTGCTTAGCTTGCATCAAACTAGGGTATAAATTTCCGGCCTGAAAATTCAACAAAGTTGTCGAGGAATTCTCTGATAATAATCCCGGAAAAATTCCACGGCGTTGTTGCATTGAAAAATACGGATTGTAATACGTAGATCTTAATTGAGATGGTACTGACATACTAGAACCCGAGCTACGTAAGCTTATATTGAGAGAAGTGAAATTCGCTGGGATTGTACCTGTTGAATACAAGAATTAAATGAATAAAACAACCCTGACAAATTAATGTTAGATTTTTTGTTTAAAAAAATGATTTATAGTTAAGAGCGTGTTGAAGACAATAATTTAATGAATAAATATGACAACTCTTTAACATCTTAAGGTTTTAGATGAGATGATTAACAATACCGGAACCAGTGGCCGCGATGACTGCCGACTCTGCCTGTTGAAGAAGCCATTCAATGGTTTCCCCATCGGTCTTGTGACCTAACTCTCTCGTTAGCTGAAAAACCCTAGCAGCGCAAAGCGTGGGCATGCGGATTCGCCGCCCACGTCCATCAACTTTTGTGTGACGATCTTTTGTTGATGGTCGCTTGGCCGGTGGCTTCTTAGACGCCTCGACCGTGTCTAGGCAAGACGAGGCAGCGGTTGATCGAGTAATGATGCTATAGTTCGATGTATTCGCCGAAATGGCAAGGGAAGAGTAGGCAGTTTCATCTTCCTTCTTCTCGAGCAATTGCAATGGAAATTTGGGGCTATGTTTTTGGTGAAGATGATTATCACCTAATCCTTCCATAATTTCATGAGATGAAACCAAAATACCAACATTAACTACTTTCCTTAGCCTCTTTGATTTTATATGAACATGTTCTCTCTCTACAATTAAGAGAGAAAAAAGATTTCATTTAATTAGATATAAATTGTGTGATGAAAGGACTAGCAAGCTTATAATAATGAAAAAGGATAAAAAGGGTCCTTCTAAGAGGGGTTGTGTCAAGAATGGGGAGCCTATGATAGAACCGACCAATAGGTAGAACTATCGAATCAATTAGCGGTCTGTTCTTAGATTAAACAAGTACTCGTCCTTAAAACCAACACTCTTATGATCAAAGAGTCGAACCAACATTGGAGGAAGCTAGTTCTCCTGCTGCTAGAACAACTGAAATCACTCTCAATTTCTAATTGGACTTGATGCCTTAAAATCACTTTCTGTACCTTCTATACGTTGCTTCGCTATCTAACACACAGTTAAAGAAAGATAGATAGATAGATAGATAGATAGATAGATAGATAGAGAAAGAAAGAAAGAAAGAGGGTGACAGATATTTCAGAAACAAAGATAATGAATAGGAATTATATGGGTGAGCTTGCTTTTAAAAGCAAAAAATGTTAACAAAGGCAAAGGAAAAACATATACTCCTTTTTGTTGGGTGGATTTGAAATTACATCAAAAAGAAGAAAACAATGGAGATTTCAGATTTCTATAGCGTCTTGGAAGTTAATTAATAGAGGAAATTGCAAAAAATGTCCAATTTTACATAGTCATTTGCAAAAATGTCCAAAAGTTCTTCAGTGTTCATTTTACTATAATTTATATCAAAATGCCCTCATTAGCCATTTTAAATTCTACAATGAGGACAAAATTATTTATATAATTAAAAAATGTATTGATCAATAATAACTTGACACATAATATGTATTACTTATTTAAAAAAGTGTAATGTTATTCATTTTCAGTGGGGATGAAAATTCAGTTTAGGTGGCTCTAAATGATAAGTTAAAAAAGTATCATGTCAACATGCATTAACTGCTCACTTCTCCCTATAAGTGGACAAATAAAACATTTATGAAATGTTGAAAACTACATTTAAAATGTCAAAAACATTATGAAATGTAGAGATTTCTCATGTTTAAAACGAAATCTTGTTCTAAACAAATGAAATGTCGAGTGTCAAGATAAACATAGTTCAAATATTGATAACAACTTCTAAAATGTCGAGAACGTCATTAAATGTAAAAATAACAACTATTTAACACAACTTATCAACAAAAACAAGATTTTAAAAAAATTACATTTTACCGAGAATTGTGAAAAGTTTGATCAACTCGCAAATTTGGATGGTAATAAATTTTTCGAAATGAAATTATATGATTTTCCTATGAATTGGAGCATATAGTTTTTTAGTGTTAATGACTTTTCTACTTCATCTTCTTTATTTTTTCCCAAAATCCTTGGTCAATACCTTATAGATCATGAAAGGAAATGAATCCATCAGGTATTAGCTATCATTAAACTATTTATTATTCTCGAAATTCATAATAAATTGAAAAAAAAAATTGCTTTATTTTTCGTTAAGAGTACAACAAATAATTTGATATCACATTTGGTCATTTTTGTAAGAAGACTTAATAGCATAAAATGTCCTTACGTTTGACACTTATTGTGGAAAACATTCATACGTTTCATTTTTTCACATTTTCGTCCTTATTTCAACGTTTCCTTGCGGAAAACAGGCTTCATAGCACAAAACGTCTCTATATTTGACACTTTTTGTGTAAAACGTCCATACGTTGCATTTTTTTTTTTCATTTTCGTCCTTATTTCAAAGTTTCATTGCGAAAAACATCGGCTAGAAGGACGAAAATGCAAAAAAAATGAAACATTGCGTTAAAATAAGGACGAAAATACAAAAAAAAATGAAACATATGGACGTTTTTCACAAGAAGTGTCAAATATATGGACGTTTTGTGTTATGAAGCTCGTTTTCCGCAAAGAAACGTTAAAATAAGAACGAAAATACGAAAAAAATGAAACGTGTGGACGTTTTTCACAAGAAGTATTAAACGTAGGAACATTTTTTCCTATTAAGCCTTGTAAGAATTATCAAAATTAGACACTTTTCAATTTAAATTGACCGATCTTGTAAATTCCCCAAATTAATATCTGAAAATTGAAATGATTTCTTTTTATTGTTCTGTGGTTGTACAGTGAGGATATGTCCACGTGAGGTGCTCTTTTTATCATTCCAGTGGTCGGACCTAATCCCCAGTCAAAAATATTGAGAAATTTAGAAAGAAAAAGGTTTAAATCAATCAAATGTGGAAATGGGTCCCATCTCCGTTCATGTATACATAATCATTTCAATTTTAACCTTTAGCCCTTTGCATTTGCCTTTATGGACATTTGCTCAGGCTTAATCAATATATTAGAACTTAAATAAATACCGAGGGCATGATTAATAAAGATTGGACAAGATTAAATAAAGAAAAAATGTATACAACGAAGAGCATGCTTTGTTCCCTTAACTATTTTATCTAAAAATTTAAAATTTTAAAGAGAGGATATTTATTTATTTGAATAGTGTCTCGAGAGCATGATAGAAAATAGAAGTTCGATATGTCATGATCAGGCCATGTCAATGTCTATCACTAAATAATAAGATGAAATTGGACGTAGTGAATTGAGAATAGGGGTGGAGACAGGAATTACGGTCCCCATCTTGATTCTTATTTTTTATTATAAATTTAAATTTTATATTTTTATGCAGATCTTTTTCAGACAATTTATTGTCACTTTCTCAAATTAAAATTATTTCCAAATTGTGCTTAAAGTTGAAAAGAAGTCCCTATTATTTGTTTACAATGAATCAAGGCAAAGAATTATTGATTTAAGTACAAGCAACAATTTTCATCGTGGTAAAGGTTTTTTTCCCTATCGTTTAAAATCTTCTTAAATGAAGATAGTATATCTGTAAATACTCAAAATATGTCCAAATTCTCAACAAAAACATGAGCATCCAGGGTGGTGAAAAAGAAGAAGAAGAGGAGGAGGAGGAGGAATTCAATTCATATATTTAATTTTTTTTTTTTTTAGTACATTAAATTTAACCTTATAGTTTTCTGTTAGGCCTCTTGTCTGGTAAGTCACTTCATGACAAACTTAATCGTCACATAGTGAAAATATTATTATTGACACTTTAAAATCAATTTTTTTACATTTCATAATTCTCCCCTATAGTAATAACATAAGCACATTTTCTTGAATTGCTAATAAAACTTTAGGATAATGTTCAGCTAATTGACAATCAGTATTTTTCAGTCATCAATATTTGCACTTTGATCCCCCAAACTTTGAAATTCTTCCCCTTCCATCAAATTGCGCTCCTTTTCTTCATTTTCACCTCCAAACAACGAGTTTCACCTAACAAACAATATGTACATGCAAATAAGTTATAATTCATCGAAAGTAATACAAAATATCCGCATTTAATAATTTAGATAAGTGTACAAAATACACTAATTAGGTTGCACTAGTGACACAGGTATAAATTATATGGGATATGGGTTTTAATACGCTAATCAAGTTGCACAACATTGTTTCGCTTTAAAAAATTTAAATCTATTCGATATTAAAGTCCAAAAAGTTCATGAAATGAACAATTTGATCTATCTAAAATTCAAAGAAACTATCCACATCACTAAAACATAAAGAAGCATACTCAATATGTAAGAGTTTTTGACGATACAGTTCCCATCTTGATATAATATGGCATTGTTAATTAACCACGCGGACAAATAATGTCAACACTCTCCGAAATACGCCACATGTATACTACCATGAAGCGTCAACCCGACGAGGTCGTCGACCCTCATGAGGCCCTCTACATTCACATGGGCTGTCTACTAGTATAAGACTATCAACTTCCGCTGGCTGTCAACCCCGTAGATTCGTCCACCCCCCGTGAGGTCGCCTACCACTATGAGGTCGTCAACCCCCATGAGCCTATCGAGTGAAGCTGTCCACCCCCATGCCTATCACATGAGGCCAACGCTACTCTTAATCATACAAATGACGATGTGCTAGACAAAAATCGTCCAACAGGGAACGTGATTACAACCAATTGCTTGAGGAGTGTGAGTCATTCCACCCGAACGTGGAAGTAGTGGGTAGACTTACGTGGGACACGTGGCACCAGCGACCGCCAAATGCATGGATAGCCACAGATGCGTATAAATACCTCCAAGATGAGAAATGCTTGTCTTCTTGAAAGCTTGAACTGTTGAACTTACATTATACTATACACTCTCCGAAATACGCCACATGTCTACTACCATGAAGCGTCAACCCGACGAGGTCGTCGACCCCCATGAGGCCCTCTACATTCACATGGGCTGTCTACTAGTATAAGACTATCAACTTTCGCTGGCTGTCAATCCCGTAGATTCGTCGACCCCCCGTGAGGTCGCCTACCACTATGAGGTCGTCAACCCCCATGAGCCTATCGAGTGAAGTTGTCCACCCCCATGCCTACCGCATGAGGCCAACGCTACTCTTAATCATACAAATGACGATGTGCTAGACAAAAACCGTCCAACAGGGAACGTGATTACAATCAATTGCTTGAGGAGTGTGAGTCATTCCACCCGAACGTGGAAGTAGTGGGTAGACTTACGTGGGACACGTGGCACCAGCGACCGCCAAACGCATGGATAGCCACAGATGCGTATAAATACCTCCAAGATGAGAAATGTTTGTCTTCTTGAAAGCTTGAACTGTTGAACTTACATTATACTANTGCTTGAGGAGTGTGAGTCATTCCACCCGAACGTGGAAGTAGTGGGTAGACTTACGTGGGACACGTGGCACCAGCGACCGCCAAATGCATGGATAGCCACAGATGCGTATAAATACCTCCAAGATGAGAAATGTTTGTCTTCTTGAAAGCTTGAACTGTTGAACTTACATTATACTATCTTCCCACTTTTCTAAGCCGTCAACTGATTCTCAAGTCAGAGGTACAACGGGAGAGAAAGCTTCGACCTCTTTTTTCAGATAGCAACCACTAACCGGAGCAGTCGAACCACCGTGCTCGATAAGAAAAATACGGAGGACAATCTCGCAAACATTTCACATCTTAAAATAATATGATTCAATAATAAATACCACATTTTCTGAGGTGGGCAGTGAATTTGTCATGAGATATTCCAAATCCAAAAGATGTAAACATCCTATGTCACAGTTTAAAACAGTGACAAAAAAGGTCATTTTCCATGTTTTTTTGTTTTCTTACAAAACTGCCCCAATTAGTCCAGTTTATCTTATCCCAACAAATCCAACGAAGTCCAATAAAAAAGCACCACGTAAGCTGAAAAACATACAAAGGTGGCAAACTGGCTTTACATTATTTTTTGATTAAACTAAAATTCTAAACAATATTCAATGAAGCAGTACTAGACTTTAA
The DNA here is from genome assembly GCA_903798375.1 of Fraxinus sp. D2006-0159. Lineage (NCBI taxonomy): Eukaryota > Viridiplantae > Streptophyta > Magnoliopsida > Lamiales > Oleaceae > Fraxinus > Fraxinus sp. D2006-0159. Next base: position 5,294 of record CAIGRQ010254914.1, on the reverse strand, counting down.
TTCCTCTTTTATTCAAAAGATTTATAAAGTTATCCCAACAAAATGAATCAAGTAATCAAAATAAAACATCTAATTTTGGTCAACTAGGATGTTTTGGTCGTTTTGGGATGAAGTAACGTAAAAATACAATATTCAAGCATTAACTCTTCTTAGAAACATGTGCTCCATCCAATCTCATTCAATTAGTATGAAAGAATAGTGTAAAACAGCGTCTGGTGACCCCCTAAATGAAAAGATTTTTTTTTTTTTTTTCACAATTACAAAAGTTTATAGGCTTTGCTCTAAGTAATTTGTCAACTACTATTTCTGCTTGAAATTAACAAAATTCAATTCAGTTGACTGAAAACCAGCTCAACAAATGTCTTGTGCAATGAGATTATAAACCATTCATGAAATCGATTTACCATCTAATAGATTCATGGTTTGAGTATTGAGTAAATTTAATGTATCCTGACACTAAACTTTAAAGGGTTATTCAACACTCACACATATTTTTATATGGTTACTCATCCACCACTCTTTTAACTTTCGTATCTCCCCATAGATGGAAAATTACACGTAGATAACAGAATACATGGCGTATTAATAACATTAATTATGTTCAAGTCACCAAAAATGAACCAAACAAACATGCTTTTATATTATTAACCCAAATCAAAATCCCTAAACTAGAATCCCCGATCCTTTAAACCTAACCAGATGTTCGACTTTCGGGCAAGTTCCTGAGTCAAAACGAAGCCAGAATGGTGGTGCTTCTGTGGCAACGACCAATTTAATGAGGAGGAAGTGGGTAGAGCGGTGGGAGGCATTTTTACTACTGGTTTGGTTAGTTTATTAAGGACTTTCATTGAAATGGTCCAATAAAACTAGTTCTTAATCAACATTTGCATGTCAAAATGGGTGGAACAATATTTTTTTTTTTTTTTTGCATTTGGGAACCACCGCACTAGCAATTTATAGGGATTTTTGTCTATTAACTACAAATTTCAAATGGCAAGAGAAGGCGTAGCAGAAGCAGAAGAAACCCGTACAAGAGCCACCATAAATATGAAGATCACTTGGGTCTTGACTTTGATCGATAAAGTAGGGGTTGAAAATGCTCTAAAAATTTTCGGTGTAATGCATTTCACAAAAGTAGAATAGCTTGCTTGTTGTAGTTCGTAATTGTAGTTGGTTGTAATAGTTGTAACTTGGCTTTATGAACTTTGTATTATTTAGAATATGTTGAATGAATGAATCAACTTCTAAGTGCATGACATTTTCTTATTTAGGATTGAATTTGATAATTTTGAGAGTTGGGCAGTAATTTGTGTGAATTAGAAGTTATTTTTTTGGTTACTGGAGATTGGGATTGATTGAAGTGCATAACTGTGATGCACTAGTTGAATAAATCTAATGCACCAGATTGTGCATCATACTGCTGTGAAGTTTTAAGAAGCTGCTTTTTGAGTTGCATAAATATGGTGCATTAGCAGATTGATCAGGTGCATCAGATTGCTTTGAAGTTTTAAGAAGCTGTTGAGAATTCATCTTGCGGTGCATCAGATTGGAGTGGAGACTCCCCCCCCCCCCC
>CAIGRQ010254905.1:0-12991 GCA_903798375.1 Fraxinus sp. D2006-0159 | reverse complement strand
TGTGGCCCAAACAAGGGCTTAGTCTTCAAATTTAAGGATTTTGCTACTTGTACATAAAAATGTATATAAGCAGTTACCGAAAATATGAGGAAGAAAAAGATTGGATGAAAAAGTTGGTTGTGTTTTAAACTGACAAATGATAGAGTGACTGTGGCATTATATAATCCATCATGTAAATATTAATGTACATATAGCAAAATCATAAATTTAAAGCTTTCACTAACGCTTTGGACACCAAGTTCTCACTACTCTTATGATTTATTATCACTTTGCATACTTTGTTGTTGATGGTGTATCGTGTTCTAAAAATTTTGTTGCACTTTAAATATGACTCGATAGACTTTCGAAAAATTCTTGATAACTTGTGTGTATTCAAATTTAGCTGGTACTCGAGAATAGTGTTCTAAAAAGCGCGCGTTATGAAAACACTTCGCCTTGAGCCTAATCGTGAATTAAAGCAGTCAACGACAATGTTGACCACTTAATGCTCGCCTAAACGTTCCTAGGAGCGCCTAGTTATTAAGGACGCTTAGGCGCGCCTCCGCCTCAAGCCCAGATTTTAAGGAGGCCCAATTTTTTCCTTTTTTAAAAATAAAACCCACAGCCCAGACTCAGTAGCCCACTATCTCTTCAAACTTCAAAAACTCTATACTCCAGAGAACTGAGAAGACGGAAGAACAGGAAAAGAGACGGAAGAACGACACAAAACCTCTCAATTCCTCCGCACACCACACCGATTTGGGTATCAGGTATGTATAACATTAGGAGGTTATTATGATTTACATTGTATTTGTAATTTTGAGGCATGTGATTCTCGGTATTTTGTGGAATCTCAATAAATTTTGCTTACAATTCTTCTTTTTCTTTGTGATTTTCCCTCAATCAATCAAATGTTTTGGAATTTGGATAATAAATATATTGTACTGTAAATTTTACTATTCCGACAAGAGTCAAGAAATGATCAAAATGAAATAAGGGAGCCCGAGAATGATGATATTGTATCGGATGATACAGAGGACGAATTAGATGAAAAAGAAAATATTGAATTGAAGTTCGATAAAGAGTTAGTTTAGATAAGATTTAAACTACAAGTCATACATTATGTAATTATGATTTTGAAACTTATCTTAACATATGAATTATTTAATAAATACAATATTTTATAATTTTAGATGTTTGGTATATATTATTTGAATTATTGAATTTTTTTACAATGATTAAAAATAAAAAAATAAAAAACATTTTTTTACGCCTAAAATTCGCCTAGGCTCGTAAAGTTTGAAATTTATACTCTACGCCTAGCCACGCTTTACGCTTTTTAGAAACTACTCGAGAATATTCTCTAGCCACCTGTTACCGTATTTTAGGTTTGTTGAAGTAACCAACATTCATAAAAGTAAAAGCTTGCAAATTCTTGTCAGTTTGCTTCTCCATGGACTCGCGATTCCTTTTAAGACTCAACCTAATCAACATTTGTGTGCTGTTATGAAGGGTTTCATCTATCCCCTCGATTCTTTGTTCGAGTTTGTCAGGCCTCCGTTCGTCGTCGACGGTTCAACTGCACCGAACCAAAGTCGATTTCAAATAGAGGCAATTTCCTTGCTCTAATACCAATTTTGGTGCGAAAGAGTTTTGTCAAATTCTTGTAATAAGAATTATGTAACAAATAAAAACGATTTGGAATAATGTTGCTTTGTATATATTGAATAATAATTGATGTTCCAAAAAGTGTACAATGCATTTGTATTTATAGGCACAATTATTCCCTAATCCTATTAATGTAAGAAAACTAATATAAAATCCTAATCCAAAAAAAATTAGAAATTTCATTCTAATCAATAAAGAAAAGAAATCATATTCTCAAGAAGAAATAAGAATAAAAAGATGAAACTTATTAGAACAAGAAAAGATAAATCAAAATTGTAGTACGGAACTACAAAGCATGATTATGTACTACATCAATAATTCTCATTTTATTCTTTTCATGTATTCGAAGATAAAAGCACATAGCTCACATATGGCCTTGTTTGGTTTGGATAAAAATTAGATTTTTAGTAAGTTTTGATAAAAGTCAATAAAATGTGTGGTCGAAACTTTGATTAAGTTGGTGAAATGTGAGTTTGAAAATGAGTTTGGGAAAAAATAAATTTTAAGAAATGAGGGCCAAACAGGGGCATTTGCCACACAACAAGGAAAACTCATTAAACACACAACGGCTCCAACAGCCAAGTCAAACCATGAATTAATTTGGTATGTTAGTGTCCTGTACAGCATAGGAAAAAGAAACCAGTAAGCAGTAAAAATTGGGATCTTGAAACCAAGTCATCCGATGTCAAAGCAACATGTGAGTTTGTTTTGGTATCAAATAATAATGGTAGGATACTCCGTTGTTCTAGGCATAAGTTGCAACCGAATTAGTAACTAATTACAACTCAAACTCTAAACAAATGTCAGGATTCACGTACAGTACAAATCTAGAGGGAGAAACTTTGCTGCACACAACCAGACACGGAAAGCAATTTGGAACCAGATCAGAAACACAGTACAGCATGATCATAGATATTGTCACATTCAGACCTTTAGCAATTGTATTAACCCTCTCTCGCCCTTCCCTCACTCAATATCCTAATAAAATGACTTCATCTTCCTAAACTACAAAGTGAATACATAAAGTAAGTATACAACTTTAAGCTATCTTCAATACAGAATTACAGCTTTGACAAATCAAAATGCAGATTAACAGAAAGCCACTAAAAACTTGGAAATATATACATCATCAAATACCAAAAAAGGAAAATTGATACTCCTATAGTCCATACAACAAATTTTGGTGAGTCTCGTGCTCCATCATTATTTGTTCAACTTCTAGATTGGAAGAACTTTTTTTTTGACTCTGCAATATACTTATTTTTTTTCCGGCCACTGAGGACTGCTTGGGAGTTTTATTTTCACCGGTTTTGACCAATTTTGGGTGGCATGTTTATGAGGGGTTGGAAGAATAGGTGCTTGCTAGTTTTTTTGGCACCAATTTTGGATGGTTAAAATTATATATAAGTAAAATATTTCATACAATAAACTATAAACTGAAAATTTCACTAAGAGGTAACTTTATTTTTTTAAAAAAAGTGTCAGAACCAGTGGATAATAACCCCCCCGCACCACAAATCATGGATTAGACTGTACTACTGCTAAAATCACTCATGATCGGTATGCTTGTAAATGCTCAAAACGAATACTTTAAATAACGCTCATAATCGGCACACCGGCACTCCCAAGCAGGCCCTGAAGTATATAATATTTCTTCAGCAAAACTGATTAAAATTTGGCATATATAAATTTACAATATTAGAATTTTAATGGACTCGCTACGACATGATCAAACCCTTGTGATAAATGTCCAAGAAAACCTATCAAAACCCAACAAAAAATATAATTAAGCAAAAACTCAGCAATTAGAATCTCGCTTACTCTTGATTTCACAAGGACCGGAATCGGGTGCAGGGAGCTCGAGAACAAGAGGCGATTTCTGGGTCGGATCTTGTTGGTCGGAGTCAATGATCGGGTAATCGAACGATTCAACGGTAACAGACGATTGAAGAGAGCCGTGAGCGATGGCCCAGTTGGTCTCGGAGTTCCATGGAGCCATACAACTATTGTTGATGTTCATATTGGTGTTGATACGGTGTTATTGGTCGGTGAGAGTTGTTTCCCTTTGTTGAATTTGCATTTTTTATCTGGCGAATGAGTTCAAATGGTCACTCGTCAGAACAGAACATCTTGTCCAATAGCCTTTGATTGAAATTAATAAAATAAAAGTAATTTTATAATTATTTAAAACTGTTAAAAACCCCTTTACCCTTATCTTGTAAAATGAAATTGAAGAAAGAATTGAGAATTTTTCTTTCATTCATTCAGGTGAAAAACCCTTCTCCTTCAAATTCAAATTCAAATGAACGGGCCCAATTTTTCTCCATTCCTCAACTTCGAAAGTTGTACCACAAACTCAATCTCCATCTCCACTTTCTCAGTGACTCGTTGGACTCATTTCGTCTACAAAAGTTGAAATTGGAAAAGCCTATGTGCATGGTTGTCTTGATGTATATGATAGGACGTGCTAATAGTGGAAGCATCCAAGTAATTTCTCCAAGGTAAGCTTGCGTTGGTTAGTTTTTTTTATTTTTTGGTAGAATTTTAAAAACCTAAGAAAGTTTCTGCCAAAAAACCAGGATTGTGAAGGAAACTTTTCAGTTCTTTTCCTTTGGTAGATGAAATTTTTTATGAAGTGTTAAATATAACTTATATTGCGATCAAATCTAAATTGAAAATCTTTTCATTCTTCTACATCAAGTATATAGTAGCCAATGATTCATGAATTATCAACTTTTATAAAATATAACTACATATATCTAAATCTATTCGTTTCCTCGATAGTTTAGGTCAATGATAATCGAGCTATTAGCTGTTGGTGGTAACTACAGTGATAAAAATGTGCGGGATAATAAACCTCTAGGCATAGTGCTCAATTGATGGCAGTCTCTTCTGCTTTTCCATTTCACTCTTCTCTGCATTTTTCCTCTATCTTGTACTTTAGTTTGTTACTGGCAGGTATCAATTGCATCCCGGTTGCTTACTATTTCATTAATACTTGAGACTTACTTTAAGTATGTCTCTTAGAAAAGTTATTAGCTAGATGATATATTGATGAATTGAATACAAAACAAAATGAAGCTATAATAAATACTTTCCGAAATGAGAACCGGATAGCTGTATAGTTTTTGCACTTTAGGACGAGCATTTAATCTCATGTTTACCTGCTTGAGTTGTATCAATTCACATCTGGTTGGCTTTTGTTGTTCATTCTTCTTGATTCTGTTGTTGTTCTTGCACCTTTGTTTGTTTCTAGTTTTTCATTTAGGATTAGAACACAATAAGTGATATGCTATTTTAATGGGAAACTATAAGCAAAAGTTACAAACTTCCCATGACGACTCGAACCTAACGTAGTTTCAATGTTATTTGATTCTTTCATTTCTATCTTCTATTTTCCCTCGTTATTGATGGGATGTTTTCCAAAATGTAAAGTCTTAAATCTACACAAATATTTTGATAGAAAGTTCATTAGTTGCATATGAATTAACTGGATATGTTTTGAATGGGGGAATGAGTTCAAATGTTTTGTTGTGAAGTACTATAATGTTTGCAATCTGTACAGAATTTATTTTATCTTATCGAAAATATGTATGCTTAACTTGGTTTATACTTATGCATCTTGTTCGTATGTACTTTAATGTCATCAGTTGTTCTAATATATGTATATGTTTTATAATTTGCAATGCAATGGAGAAGATTCAAGTGACGCTATAATTACAACAAGATGTAGACTGCAGGTAGTACAAGATGTTTATGAGAAACTAGATACAAATTACAAAAAAAAGCTCCGCGAGAGCTGCTTCGGATCTCCTCTTAAATTGAGGGATATAAGGCTGGCTTCGCAGGTTATACATCAACTATTATTGCGAAAGATGAAGACCAGCAAAAAAGAAGAAGTGTGGTTTAAGATAGGAGACAAACGAGCAAGATTTAGAATGGAAGAATTTGTTTTGGTGACGGGCTTAAATGTCGGTAATGATGACAATGTAGATAAGACTTTGGGGACGGAACGTCGGATCGTGAAAGAATATTTTAAGAAAAGTGTGGGAAAGATTACGAAGGGAGATATTTACAATGCATTTGTATGTTGCAAGAAAGAAAGAGCGATAAGTATAAGTTGGGATTGATCATAATCTTAGCGTACGTCTTGTGGGCCACAGAGGAAAACACCTTCATTGATTTATGGTGGTTGGACTTGGTAGAAGATCTGGACAGGTTCGAGAAGTATTCATGGGGAAAGTTTTCATTTGAATACATGATGAATGTATTCAAACGTGAAATGGGAAGTAAATTGAAAAATTTGGATGTCGAAGGAGAGTCACGTTGTCGGTATTCGGTGCACGGCTTTCCACTCGCTATAATGGTATGAACAAACAATACACTTGAATTGTATTATTTCTTATATATAAATGTGTTGTGAGATAATAATGTTTGTTTTACAATAGATTTGGGCATTTTAGGTGATTCTAACATTGGGAATGATGTTTTCTATTAAATATCTGAATGAAATTCCAAGAATGATTGCTTGGGAAATGCCGAAGAGGTTAGAGTCTGTCGCCATTGATAACGTGGAAATCGAAATAGGTAAATTGCCATTTTTTTAAAGTTTTATGGAACAAATTGTGGAATTAACTTAGCGAATGACTAATAATTTACACGACTTAATATTTACAATTGAAGGTTCATTCTAAATTGATTCCCATTGAACTCGAACTCGAGGAGGTCTATTGGAAAGAGTTGACACCGATCGTGGGAGAAGATAAGGGTGTTTCACACCATTCCGAATGAGATGAGGCTGAGCATGATGACGAGCCACATCATGCATTCCACCGACATGGTATCTCATGAGATCAACATAGTGGATTTATTGAGAATGGAAATGGAAAAACTTGAGGGAAGGCTACAAGCATTCATATCAACTCGACTTGATCAGGTAGAGAAAAAGTTGATAGGTTGCTTGAATTGGCTATGGTGAGTTGATTCCATTCGACGATGAAAGAAGGGTGGGTTGGAAAAAGGAGGCTGGATTTGATGATGTGATGGATGTGCCTGCAGATGAAAGAAAGGTAGAAGAGTTTGAGAAGGACCCAAAGTTAGAAGATAAGGTCAGAGGAAAGAATGTAGACGGGAAAGGAGCTGAGGTTGGATATAGGGATAATATGGTGGAGCAAGAAAATGAAAAAATGGTCAAAGAATGTGTTGAAAAAGAACCAGTGGTAGATGATGAGCATCCCGGCCTAGAAAAAGGCATTGCTAATTTTGTAACGCCTGAGAAACATGAGGTGGATGCGAATGAATCCACTCAAGGTATGTAAACAACAAATTGATGTTAAATTCATATTATTACCTCCAAATTAAATAAATTCTAGATTTCTAATTGTTGGTACTTGCAATAAATAGGCGACGGTGTATAAATCGAGAATGTAGGATGTGATTCACCAAAAGGACAAGGGTATCGTCCAAAGAGAAAAGCACGCTTATTATGTTCTCCCTTCACGGACCTGACAAAGAGGAGAAAGTTGTCAACATCGATGTATATGATCCTTATCGAGAAGTGGATCCTGTGAAGGTTAAGGCTCTTCACAAATGGCTGGAAACTGCATCTTTCGGGTAAATTATTACACATAGTTGGAAGTAAATGTGAAAGTAATGATATTATTACATAAATATAACTTTGTGTAGATGTTGTTGTATGTGTAGTGAAATTATACCTTCGTGCTTTTACGATGTTTAAGCAAAAAATTTGATCGACCTTTGAATGATAATGGTTGGATCACTGACAATGTAAGTAATACAACTTTAATGATCTTACGATATTGTTACAGAAGATTTCAGTTTGTATTAACTAGTTCTTTGTGTAGATTATGAACGAGACCCTATACCAGATACGAAAAAGGGCTTTTAAATTTTCTAACTTATTCCGACAAGATTGTTGCATATTGGATACTTTCTTGTCAATTAGTTGTCAATGCACATGGCCAGTTGCAATCGAGTAAAGAGCTCAATTTTAGTAGGAGTCTGATCAATTACGTGAGAATGGCTACTCCAGAGCTCAACCTTGGAAGGACTGCAAATATTTGTATATTCCTTGCCGTACCGGCAACCATTGGTTCACAGTTCAAATCGACTTGGAGGAATGAACAATTTTTATGTTCAATAGTCTGAAGGGTCACATTCATAGGGCAGTGTTGGAATCTTATATTCTGTCTCTACATAAGGTTATTCCGTTACCGATCAAATTCCATGTTACAAGTGATTACAACTATAGCACGGAAAAGTGCAAATTTGTGAAAGTGGCATATGTTCCCCCTACAATTGAATGGGTGAGATTGACTAATTTCATAATTGGTAGTACTATATTATTTTAAGTTTTTAAAATTGATACAATAACTGCACAACTATTTTGTAGATCTGACTACAAGATATTCACACTGAAATAAATAGACTTTCTGCAAGTGAATATGGACGTAAATACAATTCGATTGGATTATGTACCAATATGAAAGAAGAAATTGGCTGCAGAGTTGTTGGCTTGAAACATCTAGCCTTAGATTGTGTTTTGATATAAGTATTGATATTTTTATAACATTTTGTGGTTGGACCTTGTTCNCCAATATGAAAGAAGAAATTGGCTGCAGAGTTGTTGGCTTGAAACATCTAGCCTTAGATTGTGTTTTGATATAAGTATTGATATTTTTATAACATTTTGTGGTTGGACCTTGTTCTTTTTGCTGGAGTAGTTGTTATTCCTATAAATGTCAATATTTCTAGGATGTTGTCTAGCTACTAGTTAGTGCATTTGCAAATGTAATGATTACGGATATTGAATATAATTGAAATTTACATATTTTGTGCCCTTTTATATATTTCAAGTTAACATATTGTATACGTCCAGGGTGTTGATATACTGCATATTCACGTAACGAAATGATCTTCGTTCTTGTGGCACAAAGCAATTAATGTCGTTCGAGTACAAAAATGCATTCATTCAGAAAAAAAATATTGAAATCGTTTATAAAACACAAAAACGATTTAGATATCATTTCAACATCAAATACACATTACTTCCTTGAAAAAACTACAACGAGATTGATATCGTTCATATGTTACAAAACAATATAGATTTGTTTCAACACCAAAATTGCATTGATTAACATAACAATATTCAAATCGTTCCTGAAATACAAAACGATTTAAATATCGTTTCAGCATCAAATACACACTACTTCCTTGATTTTCATAACGACATTGATATCGTTTATGTGTCACAAAACAATATATATGTTGTTTGAATACCAAAATTTCACTTATTCACATAACAATATTGAAATCGCTCTTGAAACACAAAACGATTTACATATCGTTTCAGTATTAAATACACAGCGCTTCACTGATCTTTTCTTTGTAGTGTCAAAGTCACAAAATAACGTAACATCCATATAGTTTCAGTGTATATTTGATGATTTCGAGATTGTTACTGTTCAAATAACTACTACAACGAATTTGATATCATTTCCTTTCATTCCAAACGACATCAATATCGTTTCAACTAAAATCATAACTAAAACGACACTTCTAAAACGACACTTATATCGTTTCCTATCATATCAAACAATAATGATATCATTGTAGTGTTAAACCCAAGAAATAACGCAACGACATTCATATCATTTCAGGACAAATTAAACGAGTTTGAACTCATTTAAGATGAAATCGTAACTAAAACGACTTCGATGTCGTTTCTTTGCACTGAAACGACAATTATATCGTTGTAGTGTCAAACAAGCGAAATAACATAACGACATTTATATCGTTTCAGTACAAATTTGAAGAGTTCGACATCGTTACAATTCAGTGCAAATTTGAAGTTAAGATTTTAACTAAAATGAGTATGTTATCGTGTTTAGTAAAAGGAAATGATAGCAATGTCGTTTTTGTCATTATTTGAACTATAATGATCTCGAAATCGTCAAATTTGCACTGAAACGATATGGATGTTGTTATGTTATTTCGTGTGTTTTACACTACAATGATATAATTATCGTTTCAGTGCAAAGAAATGACATAGAAGTCATTTTAGTTACGATTTCTTCTGAAATGAGTTCAAACTCGTCAAATTTGTTCTGAAATGACATGAATGTCGTTACATTATTTCATGAGTTTAACACTACAACGATATCGTTGTCGTTTAATATGATAAGAAACGATATAAGTGTCATTTTAATTATTATGTTAGCTGAAACGATATGGATGTCGTTTGGAATGAAAAGAAACGATATCAAATCGTTGTAGTTGTTATTTGAACTGTAACGATCTCAAAATTGTCAAATTTGTACTGAAATGATATGGATGTCATTACGTTATTTCGTGACTTTAACACTATAAAGAAAAGGTCAGTGAAGCAGTGTGCATTTAATACTGAAACGATATGTAAATCGTTTTGTGTTTCAGGAACGATTTCAATATCGTTATCTAAATCGGTGAAATTTTGGTATTCAAATGACATATAATCATTTTGTGACATAGGAACGATATCAATGTCATTATGAAAATCAGGGAAGTAGTGTGTATTTGATGCTAAAACAATACGTAAATCGTTTTGTGTTTCAGGAACGATTTCAATATCATTAGGTTAATCGGTGCAATTTTGGTATTGAAACGACATCTATATCGTTTTGTAACATAGGAACGATATCAATGGCGTTGTAGTTTTTTTAGGGAAGCATTGCGTATTAGATGTTGAAACGATATCTAAATCGTTTTGTGTTTCAGTAACGATTCCAATGTCGGTATGTTAGTCAGTTTAATTTTCGTACTGAAATGATTTCTATAACAATTTTATTATCGTTTTTCGAATGATTGTGTGCTTGTACTGGAACGACATTTACATCGATTTGACGATGCAAACATCGTTTGCCTTTTATATGGGAAAAATAAACACGGAATCATGTAATGACTTTTACTTCATTCCAGTAGTACAAAAAGGTTTTAATGGCACAATGACTAGTTTTCTTGCACCTACTACACTTATGGGGCGTACGTGTCTCTCTGGCTGATCTTTTCCTCTTTTTTGTTGGTCGCCCACCCTGTCTTCGTGCTAATGGTGGAAATACTTCTCTAGCCATCACATGTTTGGGAATTCTCCATTCGAGCTCATTTGGTAAAGGGTATACAAATGCAGAATATGCTTGCTTCCAACAACTAGCAGTATAAAAAGGGGTTACATAGGTTATAGCATTCAACTCCTTTAAACCTTATGGTAGCAATTGCATGCATACATGGGAACTTGTCCAAATTAAATTTCCTACACGTACAGGTCTTTTTATCCAAGTCCACAAAGTGGTGTTCTAGATTGTCGCCAACTTGATAAATGTTCGGAGATACTTGAATAACCTCCAACCCATTTGACTCATTATATTTCATGCACATCTTTTTTTTTACAAGGTGGCGTGAGGTGGGTCACACATTTTTNGTGTCTTTCATAAAACCACCTATGCAGTGTCTCTTGGATCTATTCAATCAAGCCAACTATGGGACATTATCGCGCACTCTTCAACAATCTATCTACAGATTCTGCATTATTCGTAGTCATGAGATTGTAACGTATCCCAGTAAAATGTACTATAACCCAATAATGGAAATCTTCTTCCAATAGGTACTCTTTGATGCCCTTCTTTTTATGCACAAAGATGCCATGTTGGACTCAAATTCTGTTACAGTATAAGCCTCTGATGCTGCCCTAAATAAAGTTGCAAGATCACTCTATGAAAAATCTTTCTTCAAGTTCTTTTGCAGGTGATACGTACAATTACCATGATAAGCAAGTTGAAAAACATTTCTAACTTCATTTTTAATACATGTTGCACGGTCAAATATAATCACAAGCTCGTTTGTATCGCCTGTTATTAGTCGTAACTTTTGAAAGAACCAAATCCAGGATTCATTATTCTCTGAATCAACTACTCCCCATGCGAGTGGAAATATTTGAAATTTCACATCCTGACAAGTTGCTACGAGTAGAATACCTTTCATTCTCGATGTTAAGAATGTACCATCTACAAAAATTACCCTTCACATTGACTTGAGGAATCCATGTATACTTGGTCCCAAAGCTATAAAAAAGTATTTGAAGCGCCGATCATATGAATGAATGTCAGCATATCAGGATTTTGCATCTCCAAAACATGACAATATGTTGCTAATTTCCACGGCTTAGTCCGCAAGCAAAATGTTTAGCCATATACGCTTTAGTATAGCTTATGGTTATGCCGAACTCCAGATGAATATCTTTAATGATGTCCCTTGGTCTTTAGACTCGGTTGGCATCTTGATACTTAGGGGCGATGTGGTTTCCAATAATCATACATAAAGCATGCATATAGTCTCTACGATGAACGCTCATGGAGCAAGAGTGATGATCATTGTACTTTCGAACTTTGAAAATAAGACTTTCTACGATCTTTCTTACTCGTAAGCGCCACTTACAATTTTTATCAATACAAATAATTGATAAGTGCTCTTATTTGACTTCTTAACTTTGTATTCAAAGTCACGTATAGCCAGGAACTGCAATTTGGATATTAGATCATATTTTGATGGAAACAACTGGTTGACTTGCACATCTTCATTTTTCGAGATTCTTACTGATGTTCCACTACGGAGCGAAATTACACTTGCAAATACAATCTGACTACATGGTTCATCCATATGTAACTCCACATCATTTTTCTCTAGTACATGAGAATTATCTTCGCTATCTACTCTTCGAGGACTATTTTTATTTACGTCAAAATCATTACAATCTACAAATATTGCATCACCATTGTCATGGTTACCATCGTTGTCTATTTGAACATGTTCCTCTCACTGTTAATATTTGCAATTTGTTCTCCACCCTCTATTAGTAATAAACGTCCTTCATCACCAAACTCTTTTTGATTTTCAACAACTTCATTCAAAAGAGTTACACATAGAAAAATATCTCTACAAACAAATACAAACCACTTCACATTGTTGCCACAATCAATAATGGTCAGGGCGGCTAAAGTTGTAGACATTATAGGGACGAGAGCTGAAATCTCTATTTTTACAGCCTTGTATCGACATTCAACACATATTTGGCTTTAGCATAAAATTCCATATAAGATATTAATTTCGCAACAAGTATATGTGTTGTTTTCCCTTTGTCATTCACTGCATATTTTCATTTTCATGCACCTTCAATAGACTGCTCATACCATATCCGTGTGTCCATAACTGTAATTCAACATAAAAATTTCATCAAGGTTCAAACATCTTACAGTACTGATACGGTATGTATATCGTTATGGATTGCAGAAAA
>CAIGRQ010254846.1:0-10026 GCA_903798375.1 Fraxinus sp. D2006-0159 | reverse complement strand
TAACATTTTTCTATTGATGGGATTGTCTTGTATTTTTTTCCTTAACTCTTGACAATTTATTTCGATTGACTGTAAATTGTAGTACCTTTTTGGTGAACTCCTTTTTAGTTGTAATCTGTAATTCCCAAGAATGCCCATACATGTTGACATTCCATGCGAACAAACACCTTAGCAATGAATCAAATTAACTTAGCACAACCATCCCTCACCCCCCCCCCCCCCCCCCCCCCCCCCCCCCCCCCCCCCCNCCCCCCCCCCCCCCCCCCCCCCCCCCCCCACTTCACACCATCCACATACCATCAATTATCCATTTTTTTGCCCCAATCATTTTTCAATTATTTCCAGCATTTTATGTTATCTTACAACTTGGACTTCTGTGGATTCTTATTAATTTGTTGCTATATTTGCATTATGATTTTATTTAGGGCTTGTTTGAGCCCCATTTTTTGAAAAAATAGATTTTGTAGTAGTCAGTTTATTTTATTTTATTTTTGGAGAATGTGTAGTTAAAAAGTAGAAAAATGTTTTGATTTACGTGTAAAATTATTTTGTTAGAAGAATGTGTGATTGAAAATGAATTTAAGAAAAATGAGTTTTTTGAAGAACGAGGCTCATTCAGGGGCTTAACAAACTATATGAAAATATTATTGCACGTGCCATTACATATAAGCATACATAAGTATGAATATCTTTCTTTGGTTAAACAAGAAGAGGAAAAGAATCCCAAATGTTTATTAGAAAAATGCTTGTCTAATCTTAAGCTATTAAGTTGAATTTACGTCAGTGTGTGATGTATTGTGGTAGAAGAAATTAGGAAGTCCACTAACATAAATAACTGTCAACATTTCTTCAGATATCAGAAAGCGGTTGAGATATATGAAGAGATAGCGCGGCAATCACTCAATAATAACTTGTTGAAGTATGGAGTTAAAGGTCATCTTCTTAACGCGGGTATTTGCCAACTCTGTAAGAGTGATGTTGTTGCAATCAACAATGCGCTAGAGCGATATGAGGTATTACTGTTGTTTTTTGTCCATATATGGAATGCTACACCATTCTTGATATAAGTTCTGAGGATATGCATGCAAATTTATTTTTGAAGGAATTGGATCCAACATTTTCAGGAACACGGGAGTACAAATTGCTTGCGGTATGTTGTAGTTATCTTTTACTTTTGCTATTTTATTATCTTTATTCCCTCTGTATCTTCCATCTCGAGGAGAATGTGTATCGAGTTATAACAAATAAACTTTTCATATTTGTATGTACTTCAATTGTCTTTTTATTCTTGCTTTCTATTTTTATTGCTATTGATGAACTTTGCGATCTTTTATCTTTTATATGGTTTTTCTTTTTTCTTTGTGTATCCTCACTTTTTGGTACCTTAAAAAAAAAACAGCTGTTAACATTATAAATTCTACCTTTTACGGTTTTACCTTTATATGTGTGCTCATCACAGGATCTAGCTGCTGCAGTTGATGAGGAAGATGTTGCCAAGTTCACTGATGCTATCAAGGATTTTGATAGCATGACCCAACTGGTAATTAAGCTATGCCATTAAAATTTATTTTCTGTTCTTTTTAAAATTGACTTCTTAATACATGGCTTAGGTTTGAAAGTAGCAGATGCATATTTTCATTGGCATCAAATTCAATTGACTTCAATGTGATTGGGTGAATGGCTGAATCTAGGCTGTATCTTAAAAGTGAAACAACCATTTTTTTTTACTCTAGTAGTTACAAACCTCAAAATCAGTTTGTTTCTTATTTCTCCTTATTGAATGACCCCACAATATTCTGAGATCTTCACGTGTTTTAAATTTGTCTCTTGAACTAGAAATCAGTTCTCTGTTTGAATTGCGGTCATAGTTTTCCTTGTTAGATTTTTATTGTCTTCTAGGGGAAGGGTGAACAAAGTGATGAAAATAGAAGGAAGAGAAAAGAAAAGGCTGACTTCAATTACCATTCTCAAATATGATATTTCTATGGTCTATGCATAGCTTTCGATGTTCAGTTGTTATAGGTTTATAGTTTCCTGTAACTTTACCTTTTCATTTCATTATGCTTTTTCCCACCAATAACATCAAATCCTTTGCTACCATGTTAGACCATGTATATTATTCAGTATGGTTTATCCATGGCGATAAAGACTCACTCTCGATACTATCTCCTCTTACCGTGCTATTATTTTGCTTGACGAAATTGGAGCTTATGAAATACCTGCTATGAGTAAGTTGGTAGTCTTGAAATGCATGCCACCAAGAGTTTCGAGAAAGCAAGTGTTTGTCGGTCAATAATTAGTCTCGCAAGTGGATAGCATGGATGAGTGATTATATTTGATTACAGGTGCATAGGCCCAGCAGATAATGGGATAACTCTGTTTGATTCTGTGTCGAAGAACTTAGAGGGTGTTTGGTGTAGATTAAAATGTGTTGTTGTAAAGATGTAGGACACATGAAAGATTTGGTTGATATTGATTGTTTGACTTTAACTTAAATTAAAATCAGATTAAATTTTGGCCCAAACACTTAATTGATCAGTTCAAATTTGAATTTATTACTATCCCATCTAAGTCAGCTCTGAAGTTTTTCCTTTTCGTGTAGTAGCATTACATACTTTTTTTCCACTTGTACTTTGCTCTTAGGATGCGTGGAAGACGACTCTTCTACTGAGAGTCAAGGAAGCATTGAAGGCTAAAGAGCTGGAGGAGGATGATCTTACCTAAATCTAATTTTCATCTACAGCGTCGACATGCATTTTGTTCTAATAGTGACTCTGTAATCGTTCTTTGTGTCATTGTGCATTCTTGCTCGGGGTTTTTTTGTGTATTGCAATGAGATTTCTTATTGGAGTGAATATGATTGCATCTGTAAACAACGAGTTTGTAATTTAACTGCAGTAACTTTTTACAATTACAATTTACTCAAACATACTAGTTTTTAATTTTTTAAAATTACTATAAGCTGGTACCATAAATCTGGAGTGATTGATACGCAAATACTTTTTTGGACTTTGGATGTAAAGACCCAGATTGTTATCAAGTTCACTTCGTTTGGGCAATGTCATGAGCACACACTGACATGCATGGAGATCATTGTATTGCCAGGATAATTGCCAAACTAACATAATTATTCAAGCTGGAAGTTCAAACAGTAAAGAAGAACGTTACATGATTAAAATAAGCTAGAGTTCGTCGAGTCACCATACGAAATTACATTGCCAAATTCCTCAAAAAGAAAGAGGTCAAACTCAGCCTGTGTTTGTCTACTATTTTTACAAACTCTGTTTTCTACAGTAAACAATTTCATCCACATATTCACTCCATAAAATATTTCACACACAAACAAATAAAGTTACTTTAAATTTCAACTACACATTCTTCAAAAAATACTATTCCTTACTCCATTTCTCTACCAAAAATGGTAGACAAACGGACTCTAAAGTTACTGATGATTAAAATTTTCATCCACATTACTCTAGGTATTACTTGTCATGTCCAACGAATCCAGGCATAACGACAACCCAAAGTAACAAAACATTCATACCATATTTTTGTATCATAACATTAGAGCCGAAAGGCCTTAAGGTATTCCCCGATAACTTCCAAGTCTCGATGGACATTTCATATCATATCATTTTAGCCCGAATGGTTACAGCATTTTATAAGATTAACAAAGAATATGTAAAACTAGACCGTAACACTTGGGTAGTTCACAAAATTGTAGATTTTTGTGCCTCTTGAAACTGCTCCAAAACCTTATAAATTTATTACTTTTCGTCCCTAAAAGATAGAGCAATATGAGAATGTGTGTGCTTGTGTTCTTACAAATGTATAGAGAGAGTTCTTGAGACTAGATATATGAGTTTTGTGATAATTGTGAGGTAGTTTCAGAGTTAAGTGGGATATAAAGCAAAAAATAAATAAATATTCTCAAAAGTTGTGGGGCACATGACCCCGGACCCCGGTTCCGCACCTGGCTAGAATAAATATTTTTAGAATCATGCTACATGTACAATGATGGTTGACAATCATGATTTGACATCGTGACATTCATTAATTTCAAAAACATTCAAAAATTGTATTTTAAATCAACTGTCCAGATTTTGCCACATCAAACATTGTCAATCATTATTGTACAAGTAGATTAATTCATATTTTTAAGCTTCAATAGTACAAGAAATTTTTATTTATTTATTAAAAGGATAAACACATTTAGTTATTGAAACAGTGAGTTTTACACCTCGAATTTTGATATGTAAACTAATATGATATATTAATTCAAAGACAAAATAAGTATATAAAAAACACATATTCAAATGAATACGATTGGGTTTTAGAGCTTGTTTGGTACCAATTTTAATCCAATTAAGATTGAAAATATAACCGTTATCGGGTCTCACTCGTCTAATAAAAGTCAACAATAACGACTAGTTTTTCAATTTTAATCCGATTTTAATCTCTACCAAACATACTCTTAATGAGAAAACGATTGATCGTGTAAGTTGTAGTCAAACTAATTCGATTGATTCCGACTTAATCCAGTTGGTTCTCGGGAAAAAATGATCACACGTCTATAAAATCCAATATAGATATCTTTAAGACTTAAATTTTAAAAATTGTAGTACATTAAGGCATTGTGATCCTCCATAACAAAAGTTTAATTTAATTTGAATTCTATGAAGTGAAAAAGAAAAAAAATTATAATATCAATAACTCAAATTAAAAAAAATAATTGACAATCCAACAACAGATCCATCAAAAAATTTATAATACCAATAACCCCATGTCTCTTTTCTGGTTTTCTTCTATGGAACAGTATTTTCTACATGCAAAGTTTTTGAATGTAATAACATATGACATATTTAAGCACATGTTTGATATACATTATTTCAAAATACATTCCTTCAAAATTCATTTTCTATCACACATTGTTCAATAAAATAATATTTTTCATCACATCAATAACTTTTCTTTATTTTTTAACCGCATATTTTACATTATATCACTATTTAAAATATATTTTTTCTTCAATAATATCCATCAAACAATCCATAAGTTCATGTTTGGCGTACCCTTCCTTTCTCGTGTTGAACATAGAATGTTCTTTTAGAGAGCTTCTATATTTGTTAGTTGCTGATGTTGAGGTTGTGAAGCAGTAAGGAAGTGGTTGGTCATGCTGACGCGATTGTCTTGATGAGTAAATTAAAATTAGATATTTAATAATTTTTAATAAAAATTATGCTTTAATTTGATATTAAAATCAAACTTTAATTCACAGCAAACAAGGGCTAAATTTGGTCAGTTGTCGCTTAAGCCCTTGTTTGATTCCATTAAATAAAAAATTTGAAAGAAAATGAGTTTTTAATAGTATTTTTAAGAAAACGTGTTGTTAAAAAGTAAAAAGAAATTTTGGATTTACGTGTAGAATATTTTATTGTATAAATATATGATTGAAAATGATCTTATTCCAAAAATTAAAATAAATTAAATCGTGTAAAATAAGGGCTAAATTTATATTCCAATACTAAATGAATGGGGTTATTCTATTCATAGCCTAAATTAGTTGAAAATCGGACACCAAATGATGACTTGACGACTAGTTCTATTCAATGAGAAGACTCCATTTGCTGTATTTCCTACCATTCGTCACACCAGGCAGATTCTTTTCAAATTGAATTCAATCAACCATCAGTATCCACAAGATAGTGGTGGTGCACCACCAAATCATTGTTTCGAGTAATGAATTTTTTAAGAATGTATAATTAAAAAAATAAATAAATTTGAATTTAATATTTTATTTTATAAATATGCGAATGATAATAAATATGCAAAAAATTAGTTTTAAAATAAAGAGAAAAAAACGTGAGCACAGAGCATATTTGGTTACTGCAAAATCGTATATACTTCCCCTAATAACAAAGCTACAGTCCCTTTACACCATTTCACCTTTTGAGCAAAGAAACCATTTTTTTTCTTTAAAAAGGTGAATAAAAGGATCACACCCATGTTCTGGATTATCTCTGTTTTTTTCTCTTTTCTTGGCCACTTCCTTTTGAAGTTTGAAGCTTGAACTATATTGCATAATTTTATTTTATATATATATTTTTTTTTTCATCTTGGCCACTTGGGTTTGTGTTATTTCTATCGATTATCATCTCTGGACGATATGATTTGATTTTTTGAAAAAGGAATGAAACAAAAGAAAGAACGGAAGAAAGAGCATTAAAGCTTCTGTTTCTTCTTGTTCCTTAAATTGGTGGCTATGAAGATGAAAATCAGCATCAGGCTTCAAGTTGCATTCTTTGCTCAAAATCCTTCAAATCCACTTGATTTTTTTCATTCCCTACCAATTGGTGAGTTCCTATTTATAACTAGTAAATCTTCTTGGTTTTCTTGCTTAGCTATTTATATTGTCTGTTACTGTTAGCATCCTTATTTTTTCAGAATGTAGAAATTTGAATGAACTTTACTTTACGGTGTATTTCTTATAATCAAGAATTTAATGTTATTGCTACTGCATAAATGGATATGGAGTCGCCAAAGATTGGCACTGATTTTGTTTGATTCAACCTGATTACTTTTTTTTTTTCCTTTTCATTTATTTGTACTTAGTCTAATCTTGATTTTGGAATTAAACAAATTATTGCTTGTATAAAGTTCTGTATTTTTATTACCTAAGAGAAACGATTATGGGCCTTGTAGATTTCTCCCCCTCCTTTTCTTGCAATAAAGTTTACAGTCATGTTTGGTGTATATCATTGTCTACACCTTTGTTTACGTCATGCCACGTGCCATTATCTCATTTGCCAGTTTATAAAAAATTGTTTTTTCATCCACCTATTTCTTGCAACGCATATTGGTGTCATGAGTGTACACAATTGATGTACAAGTAGCATAATCCTAAAGCTTGTGCATTTTCTGGGATTTCGAGAAAGATTCACACGCGATTGTTTCGAGCGCACAATTTAACAAAACACGGCATAATTGATTAAAGTTTTTGGTTAAAATGATTGATTGGCATTGCTTTCCCAATCTTGCAGCTCTATGTAATTTTATTGACACAGTTAAGCAAAGGAAAGAATGAGAGCGGTTTTCTAAAATTTAAGTACATCAATTTCCGAGCACACGAAAAAACCAGTATGGTTTCAAGTGATAATGTTGAGAACAGTGGTGGAGGTGAGAAACCTAATGATGGTAAAGTCGAGGGTCGGATTCCGCTACACATTTCAACAACTAAAGGGGGTCTTATAACCGATGAAAGTTCAGTAAACAGGATTAGTGATGATTCTTATCTTTCCAGAAAGCTAAGGTTTCTTAAATTTGGTAATTTGGCTTCACCATCGGCAAGATTTCAGCGCATGGCTGAGGAGAGAGATGAAGTATCGCGTACTATACCTTCATCTAGTAGTTTTCATATTCACGGACGCTTTAATAAGATATTTTCTCGAAAAATAGATTGGAGTTCTCTTTGGAAAATTTGCAAAGAATGGTTAAGGGATCCCATGAATCTGGCTCTTTTTATCTGGATTATCTGTGTTGCTGTTTCTGGCGCTATTTTATTCATGGTCATGACTGGGATGTTGAACCATGTCCTCCCAAAAAAGTCGCAACGAGATGCTTGGTTTGAAGTCAATAACCAAATCCTCAATGCACTTTTCACACTCATGTGTCTATACCAACACCCAAAACGCATATATCACCTTACATTACTATTGAGATGGAGGACAGAAGACATTTTGAAACTCAGAAAAATTTACTGCAAGAATGGAACCTATAAACCAAATGAATGGACACACATGATGGTGGTTGTGATTCTGCTCAACATTAACTGTTTCGCTCAATATGCATCGTGCGGTCTTAACTTGGGATACAAAAGATCTGTACGACCTCCTATTGGGGTCGGAATATGTATCACTGTCGCAATTGCTGCCCCTGCAATTGCCGGCATTTACACCATGCTTAGTCCTCTCGGAAAAGACTACGAGACAGAGATGGATGAAGAAGCACAAGTTCAGGTTTCCTCCGATGTAAGTAGCCAACTGGATCATTCAAGAAGAATATCATTTGAAAAGAGATTTTCATTTGCAATGAGAGATGATGGAAGAATGATTGAGACTAATCCTCAGTGGAGTGGAGGTATTCTTGATTTTTGGGATAATATTTCCTTAGCATATCTCTCTTTATTTTGTAGCTTCTGTGTTTTTGGATGGAACATGGAGAGACTTGGGTTTGGTAACATATATGTTCATATCGTGACTTTTCTTCTATTTTGTATCGCTCCATTTTGGATTTTCAATCTGGCTGCTATTGATATTGATAATGAAGCTGTCAGGATGGCATTAGGTCTAACCGGGATTTTCCTTTGCATATTTGGATTACTCTATGGTGGCTTTTGGAGGATTCAAATGAGGAAGAGATTCAATTTGCCTTCGTATAATTTTTGTTGTGGTAAACCAGCTATCACAGATTTTGCCTTGTGGCTTTTCTGCTGTTGGTGCTCTCTAGCTCAGGAAGTCAGGACTGGGAATTCTTATGATATTGTGGAGGATAAGTTTTACAGGAAAAAAGGCGACCAGTTGCCAATATCGCCTTTGCCTCAGGAAGACAGGGAAATTCAATCTAGTTCCACCCCAGGTTCCCGTTCCTCTCTTGGGAACAGCTCGTCCCAGTCGCATTTTGTGAAAGCTTATTCCTCAAGTCCCACCCAGTTCTCAGAGGAATACTGCAGTAAAGGCAAGCAGATTTCTTTAAGTGCAGAAGAATCAAGTACACGAGGTAACGATGAAACGTTGATACCTCCCATTGCTTCAGTAATACAAAGATAAATGATTTAGCACTATACAATTATGAAATTACTGTATGAATACTTGAATTATATATTCATCTGCTAGTCATACTTCTGTGGTTGTCCTTCTATGGCTTATACCATATGTTTTGTGGCACAAATTTTCAATAAAGCAATAGGATTTGGCATACGAGATTTCTTCTTAGATGTTTCATGCATGGTTGGTACACCGTAGTTGACATGTTTAATGCCGTCCACTACTGTCGTATCCTTCCTTCCAGACATGCATTCTTATCTTATCTGAGACTCACATAAAACGGGAGAAAGGAATATTTAGTGGATCGTCGCAGGATTCCCGCATATCAATGGACGTGGGAATTGAAGTCTCAAAAGTAGAGAGAATTTTCCGCGCTTTGTATTAAATTGATTAAGCAGAAGATTGCATCCTGTTTTTTTTCCTGTGTGTACTCTGCAGCATGCAAATGGCTTGGAATGTTGTGTTTTAGTTTTGTAACTTTAGTTGTTCTTCTTAGTTGAAGATTTCCTCCAAAAGAGTCTTGCACCATCACTTTAGGCTTAAATGAATGCAAATGTTTGCGTTTGCATCTTCTAAAACTTGAGGCAATGAACAAAATGGAGTAGAGAAAGTTGACTCCAAATTTATTGAGAGCAAGACTAAATCAGTTGTCTATCATTATTGCACCATGACAGCAGCTCGTGAATAAATATAGTACATGTAAGTATTTCAAAGTGTCTTTTGCATCACAGATCCATTGTTCCCAGACTTGTACCATCAATGCATTTTTGACACATGGGTATATGCTTCTTAGCAAATTTTAAGTCGTCAACACATTTTTGTGACACTTCGACGCGTTATAGCTCGACCTCTTTTCATTTGCTAAGAAGAGCAGAGTGCCATAGTGTCTTGAACGTTATATTGGGATGATAGCAAATTCAAGACAAAAGATCTTAACTCTGTCAGAACTCAAGCGTTATGACATCGTTTTTCTTAGAATTTAATACTGGATAGGGTAGATGCGGCCCTGTTCGTTCAGCATTATTCTTCTGAATTCTGTGTAAAAGGCAGTAGGTGAATCGCTTTTCATGAGAAAATGAAGTGCATAATAGTTATGAACCTATGATAAATTGACTATGGGCCTATTTGGAAGGTTTTCTTTTTTCTATTTCGTGAAGAAGTCATCTTTGATCAATTTACTTTAAGGGAACAATACATAAGTCCT
>CAIGRQ010254781.1:0-11593 GCA_903798375.1 Fraxinus sp. D2006-0159 | reverse complement strand
CGGGATGGACCGTTATGTCAATATATTAAAACCTACGGGATATATGAATTCTTAAGAAATTCCTTGAGCTATTGGATATCGCGACCAATTTCCTCTAAATCTAAGAATGTTGGTATGTTATGTCATTTTTATATTTATATCATGATAATAAGAATATGCACATATTTTTATTGAGTATTTTCAAAATAGTACTCACTCTTACAATAACTTTTCAGATTAGAACGGGTCGTGCAGATGCGTGGAAGATTGATCGAGTGATGCTTATGGGATAGCCAAGTAAAATTTCTAGAAATGATAATTGAAAATTTTTATTTGAAGAACCTTTTATGTTAAATGTGGTACTCATTATTTTAGCAGTTTTTTTTTTTTTTTAAGTATTTAAGCATTTGACATTTTATTTTATGTTAAATCTTAAATTTATGGTTTGAAATCGAAGTATGTAAATTGTTGGTTTAACCTTTATCGATTTATCGATCAAATCAAAAATTTGAATAAAAGTGAATTTTCGTTTAAATTAGATACAGAAGATTTTTTATAACACTTGAAGTCTGTTTGTTTTAAATAATAATATAAAAATGAAATAGTTTTCGGGGCATTACATCAATAACTTTTCATTTTTTTCAACCAAATATTCCTTATCACCTTGAACAAATGCATTCTTAGACTCAAAATGTGCATCAAAGAGGGACTCAATTACAAATCCTAATCAACTAATTAAAGTTTAGTTTATATCTATGTAAAGTACACAAGGGCTATAACAATTATAAAACAAAAACCAACTCAATTAAATACTAATAAATAATAACTTCTTTAAACTTCGACATCTTAGGTCTAACTTATCAGAATTAACCTTTTTTTTCGAGTCGAAAACTCCTAATTAATTACAAGGTATAAAAAGAGTTCAATATTGATATATTAGAACTCGTCATATCAAAATTTAATTATTTGACCCAAAAATATAAAAATTTAAAATATATTTTACTTTAATCCCTCAACTTTTCAAAAATTTATGGAGTCTTTATTGACTTGCATAGAGATGAATATTTTTAAACATCTTAATTTTTGCTTATAAGCTATTGATCATTGCATTTTCGTGCACTCAGATTCTGACTCAACAACTTATTTTATTTTGCTTGTCTTTAGCGCTTTTGGTTTTCACTTTCTTCTTCTCCAATTCATTTACTTTATTTTCAAGGTAAATAAAAGACACTAAACAATAATATGAGATTCTAGATAGCAATAATTGGAGATTAAGATTTAAGTCAAAGTCAACTATTAAATTCAACTACACATTTGATCATGAGACTCATAATTTTTCGACAACATATTTTATTAACTCCTATCAAAATTCACTAAAAATATGTTTTTAATCCTCACTAAACATTGGCTAACTTTAGACTTTTGATGACAATGACACATGCATGAAGTCTTTCAAATTATCTGCCATATGAACTGCAACTAAGCTCTTGTTTAGTACTCATTATTTTGAAAATACATTTTTTCCTTTCTTATTTTCAATCGTACAATTTTCAATAAAATGATATTACATGTAAATCCAAAAAAAAATCGTATTTTTAACTACACATTTTTCATTAAAATATTATTTCAAAATACATTTTGAGCAAAAAATGGAGCTCAAACATGCGATAAATGTAGAATTCATTACGTAAAATCTTTAAATATTCTCAAAATATAAAGTTCCAAGAGTATAATGGTAAGTTGTAAGCCATTGTGTGTGGGAGTGGCTTTTTGAAAATCATTTTTATACATTTATTTTTAAACACACATTTTTCAAGAGAGGTGTATATTCTTCATTTCATAATTTTTAATTGAGGAAATATGTGAAAATGACATTTTACGCAATGAAATGTGAAAATGAAGGTGAAAATACCAAAAAATAAAAGGTAGTGACGTTTTCCACAATAACAATGAAAGGTGTGGACGTTATGTGCTAATTCCCATAGTATTATATGCAAATTAACCGAATCTATTGGTGATCATTTATTGTACATTTTCTTTCGTTAATCATTTTTATTAACCATGGATTTATGTTTATATATTAATCATCTATTAGTCCAGAAACACACGAAATTAGACCAAGAGGCAAAAAGATACAAAACCTTCTCTAAAATAAAGTGCAAAAAATTCAAAGAACACAATTGCTATATTTCGGCTTGAGTCCCGGAGGTTCGGTGACCACTTCTAGTACATACATCCCCCGTTGAGCATTCAATAACTTGGATTATGCTCAATTCCACTATAATGCCCAAAACGGCAACAAAGGTTACAATAATATTTAGCCAATCGCAAAGAATAGAACAGAACACTTATCTATCTCAATATACAACAATCGATCGTGAATCACAAAGAGTTGCTTCAAAACCAACCAAACAGAAGTATAAAAGCTTCCTAACAGATTTTCACTCAGAATATTATCACAAAGAGGCTACAATATTACATATCACCATCTCAAATCAAGAGTTTGAGAATGAATTACAGAGAGATCGAAAACACAAAGAAAACCTTAAGAACTGCACAATCTCAGAAAGAGAGAAAGATAGAATGAAAACCTTAAAGGCAACCCTCGAAAATACTAAATGAATATGGCATAATATTAGAACCATCCGTAATTCAAATCAACAACCAAGATTCGTCCACGAATCGCAATCTAGTTGAAAATCTGATTTAACAAAGTCGCATTTAGCAAACACGATTTTTACAAATATTGGGAGCATCAATATTGAACCCAATTCAATTCCCACAATCTCCACCTTAGTACCAGAATTTGGGTTATAGTGTAGTCCAGAACATAATCTCAAGCAATTCTCATTTGCTCAAAGCACCTGTACATGCATCACAAAGATTCAACATATAACAGTTTCAAACAATTTTAAAACTTATTGAAAGGAATTACTTTAGTGCCCATATGAGATGGATTAAGAGTTGAAACTTTTCCAATTTTTAGAATTCCTTTAGAAATGATATCTCTTATAAAATAATATTTAACATAATATGTTTAGTTCGTCCTGAAACATAGGATTTTTGCTTAAATGAATAGCACTTTAATTATCAGACAGTAACATAACATCATTTTCAGTAAAACCAAGTTCAGAAATCAACCCATTTAACCATAGTCCCTCTTTAACAGTATCAATTGCAACAATATATTCTGCTTCAGTAGAAGATAAAGCAACAACCCTTTGAAGTTGAGATTTTCAACTAACAACAGTACCGCATAAGGTATAAAAGTATGAAGAAGTTGATCTCCTATTGTCTTTATTTCCAGCGAAATCAGAATCAGAATATCTCCTTAAGGTTACACCATTTTTACTTGATTTAAACATTAAACCCAAGTTAAGTATGCCTTTAAGATATCTAAATAGCCATTTTAAAGCATTCCAATGTTGTTCCCCTAGGTTACTTATAAACCTACTCAATATGCTAATGTCAAATGCAAGATCAGGTCTAGTACAAATCATCAAATACATAACAGAAACAACAGCATTTGCATAAGATATTTTTGAAATTCTAGCATACTCTTCTTCAGAATTAGGACAACATTAAGAGGAAAGCTTATAACGATTTGCAAGAGGTAATGTTACAGGTTTACAATTATACATATTAAGTTTTTTTCAAAACATTAATCACATAATCATGTTGATTTAGGAATAACATACCT
Source organism: Fraxinus sp. D2006-0159 (assembly GCA_903798375.1). Taxonomy (NCBI): domain Eukaryota; kingdom Viridiplantae; phylum Streptophyta; class Magnoliopsida; order Lamiales; family Oleaceae; genus Fraxinus; species Fraxinus sp. D2006-0159. The sequence goes on along the minus strand of CAIGRQ010254781.1, from coordinate 7,914 downwards.
TTCTTTTTATTTCTCCAAATTTGCATGCCTAATATCTTTTTAGCGAAACCAATGTATTTCATTTCAAATTCATACTTCAATTTTAATTTGATATCATCAATTTCAACCTTATCATAATAGGCAAGCAACATATCATCTACATAATAAAAAGAATTTTCACCTCCATTACCTTTAAAATATAAACATGTATCAAACAGGCTTATTCTAAAACCAAGTTTCAGAACAAATGTACCAAATCTCTTATACCATTGTCTAGGAACTTGCTTTAATCCATATAAAGATCTTTTTAATAAACAAACAGGATTTTCAATTTCAAAACCAACAGGGTGCTTCATGAAGATAACTTCATCTAAATCACAATACAAGAAGACAGTTTTAACATCTAACTGATCAAAGTTCCATTTAAATTGAGCAACTAAAGTAAGTAAACATCTAACATTGGAATATTTCACAACAAGAGAAAAAATTTCAATGTAATCAACACCTTCCTTTCGAGTAAAGCATTTTGCAACAAGTCTAACTTTATATCTAATGTTTTTACTATCTCCTTCCATTTGTTTTATTTTATAAATTCACTTACAATCAATCAGTTTATGTCCTTTAGGCCTCTTAACAAGTTCTAAGTATTATTTTTTTTAAAAGTGAAGACATTTCATCTTCCATGACAACTTTTCAAATTTTACTTTCCTTACATTTTATGGCATCATCATATGAGTTTGACTCATTTTCAAATTATTCTTGATAAGTGAAAAAAGAAACAAAATTATCACTGCCAAATCTAGTAGGAGGTCTGATCTACAACATTTTCCTATCTCTTGTGAGTTTATACTCATCAGTAGGGAGAGCAGAAGAATCAGATCCATCAGTCTGATCAATTTCAATTCAGGTCCAGTACCAACTTCATCTACTAAAGGTAGAGGATTAGAAGGTTTAATTTGAGGAGGCTCCGCCTTAATTTGAACATCTTTATCAAACAAACCTTTATCTTTTCCATCTAAACATGGCATTAAAAATTCATTAAAAACAACATCTTTTTTAACAATGACTCTATACCCCTTTCACATTTAACCAACAATCTGTAGCCTTTAACATGTTCATCATAACCCAAGAAAACACATTTAAGAGATCTATGTTTCAATTTTTTAATATTTTGATGAGCATATGCAATACAACTAAATACCTTTAAATGAGAATAATTCACAGAACCATCAGACCAAACATATTCAGGCACATCAAAATTTAAAGTCTTAGTAGGACTTCTATTAATAAGATATACAGCAGTTTTAACAGTTTCATCCCAAAACAATTTAGGTAAAACAGAACCTAGTAGCACACATCTAACTTTATTTAATAGAGTCATTTTATTCTTTCAGATATTCCATTTTGTTGAGAAGTATAAGTAATAGTTCTATGTCTCAAAATACCATTTTGTTGAATTCATCGTTGCAAAATTTCAAACTATTGTCAGTCCTCAAAATTTTTATTTTGTGCTCAGTTTGGTTCTCAATTTGAGTTTTCCAATTCTTAAAAGTTGAAAAAGTTTAATCTTTAGTTTTTAATAAGAAAAATCAAAATTTTTCTTGAATAATCATCAATGATCAGCAAAAAATATTTAAAACCAAATAAAGTATACACAATAGCGGACCCCACAAATCAGCATATAAATATTCCAATATTTGTTTGAATTTATGAATTTCAGTTGGAAAGGGTAGTTTGATTTATTTCCCTATAATACATTGTTCACAAGAACCAAAATCACAAAGACTTTGTTTTCCAAAAACTCATTTTGATTGTAAAGAATTTAAAGCCTTTTTTCCAATATGGCCTAATCTATGATGCCACAATTTAGCAAGTGTACACTGTTCTGTTACAGCATAAGCAGTTAATCCAAACAAAGGTTTTGCTTTCAAAAAATAGAGACTCTCTAAAGGTACTTATGATTAAATCATTGCCACTAAGAATTTTAATGTTTCTTTAACCCATATTTATGTTAAACTCCATATCATCTAACATTCCTAAGGACACCAAGTTTCTTTTCCCCTAAGAATTTCAATGTGTCCTTGCCCCAGTTTTATGTTAAACTCCATATCCTCCAACATTCCTAAGGACACCAAGTTTCTCTTCAAATCAGGTATGTACCTAGTTTTTTTAAGAAATAAAACATTTCCATTTTCCAATAACAATTTTATAGTCCTTATACCTCTTACTTTACAGGTAAGATTGTTTCCCATTATCACTTCCCCTTCAGCAACCCCTTTAAAATCAAGAAAACAGTTTTTATTTGTGCACGTATGAAAAGAACAGCTTGAGTCAAGAATCCATTCATCACTCAGTTGTTTTTCCATATTAACAAGGACCAATCCAGAATTAGACTTAGTTTTATTATACACTAAAGCATTACTCCATTCATCAAACTTATATCTTTCAAGTTATTTTTCTTTTTTAAACAATTTTTGGCAAAATGTCTCAATTTCCCACAGTAATAACATTTCTTACTTTTAGCCTTAGCTTTGGACTTATGATTATCACTAAATCTGCTTTTATTTTTAGTAAAAGACTTAGGATGACAATTTGATTTACCAAAAACTTTCCCATTTACTAGCAAACCATCTCCAGTTAGATTATTACCAGAATCGGATTTTAACTCTAGGGCCTTATTCCTTAAAGAGTTTATTATCACATCAGTAGCAAGTTCTTCCCAACATACTCTAGAGAAATTTTGATGTCTTTATATATGTCACTAATGGAGTTTAACAAGACTACATCCATATGATCTTTTGAAAGTTTATCATCACAGTTAGCTAAGCATTTATAAGTTTTGTAAATCTATCCAAGTTTTCATCCAAATCAATTGAGGGATTATTTTGAAAGAAAAGAATTGTTTTAATAAAAAACATTTATTTGGAGTAGTCTTGATCACATACTTTGCATGAAGTTTGGTCTACACTTCAGAGTTAGTTTTAGTCTCACATATACTTCTTATCATATTTTCAGATAAGTACAAGAAAATAATACTCCAAGCAACTTCTTCAAGTTCAGCTTTCTTTGCAGGAAGTAATTCAGTAGGCCAACTATCATCTAAGGCCTCAACACATCTCATTTGTATTAAGATAGCCTTCATTTTTTTGACTCCACCAGTTAAAATCAATTTCTCCATCAAATTGATTGATTTCAAATTTTGCAGAGGTCATGTTAAAGTCAAGCAAGACTCATAGATAGAAGACACCTTATATAAATATGCAAAGAACAATAAGAGTACAAATTGGTGGTAATCAGGAAATCACATAATACATGCAATGGAATAAGAATTTCAAATGAGGCACTTTTAGAGAATATGCAGGTTGGAACTCTAAAGAAGTCACATAAACGGAGATCACAAAATAATGTTTCACCAATTTTTCCTGCAAGATTCTCTAGGTGTACACCTATACTTGATTAATCTCAGATTCTCAATAAGACTAGGATCAAGGGGGTTCAAGTGCACGATAAATCAAGGGAAAAATCAAGAAATTCTAAAAGTTTGAAAAAAGAATTTTACAAAAGTTTAGAAAGATCTCACCCAACGAGTTAAAACTCGATATTTTGTAATTTTGCTTAACAACAATTCCAAAGATTTAGGATCCTTTTCAGATCAACCGTTATGTTCCAAGATTCAGGTATCTTGCTTCTCGTTTACTAGCTTTGATACCACTGTTAGGCTAAGAACACACGAAATTAGACCAAGAGGCAGAAAGCTACAAAACCTTCTCTGAAATAAAGTGTAGAAAATTAAAAGAACACAATTGATTTTTTTTGGCCTAAGCCTTGGAGGTTCGGTGACCGCTTCTAACACCTACATCTCTCGTTGAGCATCCAATAACTTGGATTATGCTCGGTTCCACTATAATGCCCAAAATGGAAACAAATGTTACAATAATGTTCAGCCAATCACAAAGAATAGAATAGAACACTTATCTTTCTCAATATACATCAATTTTTCTAAGTGAATCACAAAGAATCGCTTCAGAACCAACCAAACATAAGTATAAAAGCTTCATAACAGATATTCACTCAGAATATCATCACAAAGAGGCTACAATATTATAGATCACCTTCTCATATTAAGAATTTGAGAAGGAATTATGGAGAAATTGAAAACACCAAGAAAACCCTTGAGATCGGCGCACTCTCAGAGAGAGAGAGAGAAAGTACAATGAAAACCTTAAAGGCAACCCTCGAAAATGCCAAATGAATATCGTCTAATATTAGAACCATCCAGAATTCAAATCAACAGTCAATATTCGTCCACATGTCGAAATCCGGTTTAAAATCTGATTTAACAAAGGTGCATTTGGCAAACACGATTTTCATAAATTATGGGAGCATCAATATTGAACCCGGTTCAATTCCCACACCATCTAACATCTAACTATTTAAAAATTAAGTTGTATACTTTTATTCTTTTGCTTTTACATACCAATTTTTCTTTATTGTAGTTTTAGTGGCGAAAGGTTAAGTTGTATCCTTCCCTCGAAAAAATTATTTTATTTTAAACATTATAATGGATATTCAGCATTTAATGTAAATAACAAGTCATTCTAAGTAAAGCCAATACTCCCGTCTAAAAAAGAAAATAAAAATAAAAATTGTTCAGAAAAAACTCACGCTTGCATATACAAACCTGCAAGCCAACTTATTCTAGTATCCTGACTAACACCAACTGGGAATTTAAATCAGAATAATTAATGTTTATTGAATTATGATTTTCACTAAAAATACAAAATATAAATTCCTATCTCATGTCACATTCATCAGTGTATATGTGCGACTTAAATTGCGTGTGATTGCAGATATACGACTGGGACATTTAATTATCAATTTAGCATGATTGCGTTGACGAGAAAATTCACAAAGTGTCTTCTTCTTTAACACTGGAGAAATTCAGCGAAGATTTGGTGGGTGATAGTACCAAATTGGCCTCCTTAGTCGATTACGTTACTCATAAAGCAGTCGTTAATATAAAATCAACATATTATCTTTTTTGGAATAAAGTAAGTGTATAATATTCAAAGTATGAAATTAAAGTACAAGATTACATGGACATACCCCCCAGAAAAAACATGGCTAGAAATATATGCTTCCTAACACAAAAACAATAGCCTAGATTAGAGGTAATAACCTAACCACGACAATCAAAAATATCCGCAGAAAAATCTTATGAGCGTTGGAACCATCTATTCTCATATATATATATATAAAAGATAATTTATTTTATATTTTTATTGTTTTGCATAGATGGTCAATCATTCTGCTATTAATTTATCGATACTTGGACCACATATCAAATTGATTAATTCAAAAGAGTTATGGACCATATGGAAGAAGCCAAAAGGAATCTGTCACATTCATGTAATTTTGTTTCGTGGCATTTAACAGGTAATTAGTCAAATTCTGTGAATCCGATTCAATTGAAAGACACAATGCAAGATTTAACGTGGTAAAACGTAGAAGAGATGGGTTTACGTGCAAAAATCTATTAAAATCAGTTACATAAATCAAAATTAGAACAAAAATAAACATATAGAATATAAATACAACTAACAATTTTTCAAGTTTTATTTCGATTGTAGTTAGCATGCAATTAAATTCACCTACCTTAATCTTACATTATTTTATCTACATCTTTCAACTAGCACAACGTACCAAATGTGCTATAAATATTTAATCGATTTATAATCCATTCTCTACAATAATTAAATAGAAGGGGAGTCCCTTTTTTGTATCTGATTTCAATTGATTAGTGCTACTTTTCGATCGATAATGTGTGAAAAAAGATTAATCGACGAAAAATTAGGGATTAATTCTCTCTATAGAATTTATGTATAGTCCATGATGTAGGACGAGCCCAGCCCGCGCCAGGGGCATTTTCGTCATTTATCGTGACGGTGTCGGAATGGGCTGAAATTTGGTAGGCTGATTGGAAATTGCCCGAAAAATTGGACTCGGGGCAGAGACCAGAGATCTCGGGATTTTAACTAAATTCCTTCACTTAAGCCTTTAAATTACTATTTTTAGTATATTTCGTTTTGATTTTCCACCATTTTTGGCACGTTTTGATATTTACCGCTTTTAGGGTTTCTTGTAACGCCTATATAAAGGCCTTTTAGCGATTTTCATCATATTCAATGAATAATATTATTTGAGTTCCAGAAATTATTTTGTTCTTTTGTCTTCTAGAACGATATCTAGATTAATTCATCAATCAGAACGATATCTAATATAATTTTCCATCTTCCCTACGTCAATCCAATGGTTTAATAAAATTACACAACGACTGGAGTAAATACTAGAACTTGTCTTGCTTTCTTCACATTCCTTAAAATGTGTCGAAATCTCCACTGATTTATATTTATGAAGCCAACCAACTACAAATTGATAGGATCATCCCCATATTTATTAGTGTCACTAAATGGCACAAAGGACCAGCCCATGCCATGTTACGGGACCAAACCTCTTGAACAATTCTTATATTTGAAGGTTAACGTGGATCCTTTTCGATCATTGAAATTGAATTTCAGAGTAACTTCAGAATGAGATTAACAACGTTTAGATTGATTTTTAGTATTCTTTACGTGGTGGAGTTTTCATCTAGTTACATGTGAAAACTATGAAATATTTGAAGTATTGTCCTAAAACTGTCTTCTAAGCCGGCTTTTTTTTTTTTTTAAATGATACATTAGAGATTTCTCAGAAAAAAAATATAGAGCCTTTTAAATTGAGGCTTAAAGAAGATATAGAGCCTTGAAAGTTGCGTTTCACATATGACGATTTTGGTGAGTTTGATGATTTGATTAAGCTGTAAATTTTTTTAACGATCGCAACTTGCCGTGTGAGATCTTTTGTGTGACATGCTAGCTGTTAAGATTTTGGGATTCCATCTTAAAAAGTCAACTTTATTAAGAGAAGTAACCCAATTTTTTATAAATTGGTCTATGTTTTCATCTTTATTCAATGTGCGATTTTATTCCTTAACATGTTCCGGCAAATTGGTGGCTCATTTGAGCAGGTCAATCTTGAAATCCATGTGCTCAATTTTTTTGAGTCTTAATCGGATCGAATCGCTCATTCAAGCTTAACGGCTCTGATACCGTGTTAAGATTTTGAGATTCCATTTTAAAAGGTCAACTAGATTAAGAAGAGTAATTCAATCCTTTATAAATTGATTTATATTTTCATTTTTATTTGATTCGAGATTCTATCCCTTAACACTATCAACGAAGAAAACAAAATCTTGCGAGTGATGGATGGAGGACACTGTCTCAAAGATGAGTGATTATTGAAAAACGGTTTAAAGTTTGATGAGTAAATCATAACCATAGTATTAGCTGGTGAGGGATAAAACATTTTATTTGGATGATTTAATAGAGTTTTAACTTTATAGCGGTCGTAACTTATCACATGGAATTTTTGTGTGATATGTGAGCAATGAGGGAAAAGGAATCTGGCGGATGATGGATAAAATGTAACGTCTAAAATATGAATGATCATTGGGAAGCAGTGATTAAACATTTTACTTCAAAATACACTGAATGTCTTTTGGGGAAATTAGGTCTACTACCTTTTTTTTTTAGGTGTTTTGATTAATACCCTTAAACTCTAATTAAATATTTTAATGAAGTATTAATTACGTTCAATTGTTAAAATCAAAGCCCAACGTAACCTCCCCCCAAATCTTTGGAGGAAAAATCAGAGCAAAATTCGACCAAAAGGAACTCCCAAAGATAACGCCATCCTCTCCATCCGTGGTGATAAAACAGCCTCGCCGCTGTGGGTACGGTGATGACGACGATGTCGGAGGCTTTCGCGAAAGCCATAATCACTACGTAGTTCGGAGGGGAGTTTGATGTTGTCACGAGAATTCAAAGAACTCAAACC
>CAIGRQ010254780.1:0-24305 GCA_903798375.1 Fraxinus sp. D2006-0159 | reverse complement strand
AAAAAAAAAAAAAAAAACTTAAATTTACCCGTTTTGGGACAATGACCCTCGCCCTGTCCCCGCCCTCGTCCATGTCCCCGTCCCCGTCCCATTTACCCAATTAGACGGATAATTTTTGTCCCGTTCGGAGCGGGACCCCACAAATTCCGAGTTGAACAGATTTTTTGGTCATCTCTACACTAAATGTCAATTTGGAATTCAATTCAATATTTTACTTGGGAGGTATCGAAAGGGAATGGAAATAGAATAAAATCTTTGTAAATACTTTTTAAGCATGTATAAAAATAGATTAATGTTATTTAGTACCATAGGTGCTTAACATTAGTTTAGGTGGCAGCGCTAATGGCATTAGATTACAAATTTCATTGAATGAATTACATAATTTCACCTTTAACTAAATATATCACAAATTGCCACGAGTCAGTAATATATAGCATTATTCATAAAAATAACACATTTCAATCAGCTTCTTCATGCTTAGCAAGTGCCCCACCCTTCCCGTGGAAAAATGTGTGTAGAAAATGTATTTTCTTGGGAAAATGTGATTAAAAAATAAGGAAAACCAAAACTCCTCTACTTGGATTAAGTCCTTGTTTGGAATTTTTTTTTTTTCAAAACTCGTTTTAATCACATTAATGTGAAAATAATTTTACACGTAAAATCATTTTTTTTCCGTACTTTTTATTCACATATTTTTCAAAAAATTACTATTTCAAAATAATAATATTATTTATCATATCATCATAATGATAAATATCATTACTTTGGCCATTAATGGTCCTTGATACTAAAATTAGTGGATTAGACAATAAAATGAACAAAAATTTAGATATTCACACATTTCATTATTGTGCAATCTCTCTTAACAGTTAAAAACACTAGTCTGGACTAAACACTTGCGCGAATATTTCATATGAATCACTAAATTTTATTTTGTTCTAATAATTGTTGGTTACAATTCGACCATTCTGTCCAAATTCATTGGTAGACCAACCGTCCGTGACAATCTAGTTGGTAACTATGTAAACAAATGACTAAACTGCACACTATCAACTAAAACAAACGAGTAATACAATTTAACACAATTAATGTTTAACACTGTCTATGTGACACATTAAATTACATGTTCAATAATGAACAATGAATTATGGCCCATTTAATAGGGCGTCCTAGACAATTCAACATCACTTATGCTAAATAACATTATTAAAAACAGAATCGTCAAATTATAAGAAACAAGAAGTTTATGCCAACTTGGAAACAAAACGAAGTTCAGTAACAAACCTTACGCCCCTATTTGGTGGAAATTAAAATCCAGAATTTAATTTTTAAGTCAGTCAACGACTAATTTTAATCACATTTTATGGAACCTACAACTTTTCAACCGCACTTCTTATCAACTTTTATAAAATCTACTAAAAATCTTATTTTAATCCCTACAAAACAAGGGCGTAAGTGATATTTGATCTCTCTCTATCACCGAACAATACCTTAATCAATCACTCAGCAATTAGAATAAAAAGTACAGTAGCTTTCGAGTAAATTTTCACATATAAGTTTCTAACGGCTTAATGCACTGTCAATATCATTCCTTTGTTGTAACAACTAAATACTAAAAACAAAAATAACACAAGAAAACAGACAGACAATTAGAGGGAAAAAAATAAAAAGAGAGATGAAAAAAATGAATAATCCATCAAAAGGTCCAGAAGATCTCCACACACTAGGATTGAAGTCATGGAATGTCGTGACTATACAAAACAGATAACCGCCCCACGCGGAAGTTACAAAGCACATTTTGATCGACCAGCTCAACCATGCCTGCCTACTTCCACCTCCATAACACCCCCATCCCACCCCCACCCCCACTCCCAAAAAATTCCACAGTACACTTGCACAGAGAAAAGGGGGAATAGGAAAATTTCTAAGACCATTACTGCCACTGCACTTCTCCAACCCTGATGTCTACTTAAATTGTCAACTTGTATATACAAACAAGAGAGATCCACAGAAGTAAAATTTAGTCACACACGATTGAGAAATATTTTAAATCCTTTATCTGGTCAGGGAGAAAAAAATTAAAACTTTTATCTGGTCAGGGTGAAATACCCGTGAACTTAAAATATGATACAAGAGGGCCAGTTCTGTAAAAGAGGTTTTTGGTTGAGAGGAACCTGAAACTGGATTTCCGAGATCACAGGTCACAACCATCTCATCAGATCCACCATATAGAAAAAATTTAAACCGCCTAAACAAGGAAACACTATACAGCTTTAGTACCTCATTTACATAAAGTAGCTAAGTGATGTCTTCTTTCTTGAACCGCCTTCTCCATAAAGTTCATTCCACTGGAGAAGCTCATTCATGTTATGCGATTCTGATGAAACACTTGCACATACCTGCATTTAAATGAGAATCTTAATTACTTGTTTCAATTCCCGTGTGATACCCAAAAAAAAAAAAAAGGTCATGATTGTCCCAAACATAATAGCCAGACAAGCAGTCACAAGACAATGGCCAGCACAAGTTTGAAACCCGCTATCATGAGATCCATAAACTAAAGTTCTAGCAAATATACCCAAGCAGAAGCAAGGACACATCAACACGTGATTTTGAAAAGTAGGACACTGCACATCGATTTATATTCTATATCGATACACACACACATTTATACTTGTACTTTTTTTCATAAATCAATACTATTCTAGTTTTGATTCTATTGCCAAAGAAAGAAAAATGCATATAGTATAAGTTTAACATGAAGTTCATGGATTATTCCGACTTTTTAGACAAATGTTCTAATAATTAAAAATCTCTTACTTTCATATTCCATAATTTACAAAATGTGACTGCGCCCTTACAAGTCAGACACATGCTTTTTGCACGTGTCAAACAAAAGCCACGTGGCATGTCCTAGAGTCTGGCATGATACAACATGTCTCACACGGCACCCTAGTAGGAGCATCCATGCTTCATAGAAATATTTAAACGTCTTAACATATTCTGTAGTAACAGATATTGAGAAATGACCCCAGGAGGAGAACTCATAAAAAAAAAAGTGGGTGGGGGGGGGGTGTCAAGACAACCTATCAAATAAAGCNCAACATGTCTCACACGGCACCCTAGTAGGAGCATCCATGCTTCATAGAAATATTTAAACGTCTTAACATATTCTGTAGTAACAGATATTGAGAAATGACCCCAGGAGGAGAACTCATATAAAAAAAATAAAAAAAAAAGGGGGGGTCAAGACAACCTATCAAATAAAGCTTATTACCATCAGCGGGAAATCAGAAACACAGGGACGAGTACATATACCAAGTCAAGATAGACACCAAAATTCACAAGAAAGCTTCACCAGGCTCTCACAAGCAAGCAAAACTGAGCAAGAAGGGAGACTAATACCAGGTGCAATATAAGATCATTAATACAAATTTATTTTTTGCCAATTTAACAACCCTTGAGTTCTTTACTTCAAGGCAATTTTGCCCACAAGACCAGATACAGCAGGCCTCTTCTCTCTCATTCACTTTTAAAAGAAATAAAAAAATCCAGTTTTGGCCCTTTCTGAGGTTATTGGAAAGTTCATAATCAATAATATAAAAGAATCATGCCTAGAGCCATTCTTCATTTCTACTATCATACATAAACAGTGAATTTCTCTTGATTAACAAGAAAAGGCAAAGATTACATTCACCAAGTACACCACATGTACACTGGCAAAAACAGAAGTAACTATATTTCCTATTGCAAACAAACATACATACCTGTTCATGAGCATATCTAAAATCATCCATACTCAGCGGACGAATGTCCGAACTGCTATGCAATTCAGGCAATGGTCTGTTCTCTGCCAGTGCCAAGGCTTTCTCCTACAAGTTAACAGATAAAGTTTTATTAAAATAGTCAGATATGAATAATGATATAGAACGAAAACATCACCGTGTTTTAGATGAAAAGATTAAACATAAAGCACAAAGCTTTCAAAAGAAAAGAAGGACCGAAATAAAATGCTGAAACTCTACTCGGCTGATTCCCAAAAAAGAGCGTTGTTTGGCAGAGACAGATATAAATTCTGCCTAAACTTGAGAGATTAAATGACGAACAGATACATTTAAAGTGTACCCACCTTCTTTTCCTTCTCTAAAATTTCTCTTATTGTGCAATGTGCAGCTGTCACACAGAGATTCTGGAAAATGAAAATATTTCACATTTAAAAACAGACGTATTGCAACCAGTAGAAGAAATGGCGATGACAAAAAATAATTTTAACATAATCAAGTAATAAAAGCCACATACCTTTAGATCACTACCTGAATACCCTGCAGTCATGTTAGCAACTACTTGAAGATCGACATTTGGAGCCAACTCTTCCTTGGATAATATCACTTTTAAAATTTTCTCCCTGTTTTGAGCATCTGGCAAGTTCACCATCAGCCTGCACTTAGACACAAACAAAATGACTGCATAAGAGTTACTCCTAACTGTCTATATACTAAAACTCTGTTTGTTGGGGGGTTTCGCGGAGGATGAGTACTGCAAAAGCTATGAATTTGGGAAAGGAAAAACCTCCGGGGAAGCCTTCTGATTACAGCCTCATCAAGATCAAAAGGTCTATTGGTTGCTCCAAGTACTAATACACGTTCCTTGTCCTTTGTACGCAAGCCATCCCAGTTCACCATAAATTCATTTTTCATTTTACGCATTGCTTCATGTTCTCCAGGGTTTTCACGTCTTCCTAACATACTGTCAACCTATGCAACATATATAAAAGATATTTAAAAAGTAAAAGAGGAGAAAATAATAAGAAAAACAAACAGGACCCTTGACAACAGCAGAATATTATATCATCGTGTGAAGCAAAAGAACAAGAACTGAACCTCCCCCTTCTTCCCTCTAAGGCACAGTATACAAGGACAAGAAAACAAGAAAATAATTCACATACATACACCAAGAGAGAGAGTCAACAGGTTTCAATATGGAAAAATTGAAAGGAACAGCCATCAATCAAGAAGCATTAATTAAAAGAGATATTATACCAACCTCATCAACAAAAATAACACTAGGGGCTATTTTACTAGCCAATGAGAAGACTGCTTTGACATATTTCTCTCCTTCACCAAACCACTGAATGCAAGAAAAAGAACATTACTCAAAAAAGAGAAATGACCATAAAAACTGTCAACACACAAGGGTGAATAAGAAGATGTACTTTTGATGTGATGCTTGACATCGATATATTAATAAAGTTGGCACCAGCTTCAGTCGCAACAGCTTTTGCAAGCATTGTTTTACCAGTACCAGGAGGACCAAACAGCAATATCCCCTTGCAAGGCTGCCAAGAGCAACATAGTTAGCACTGAGAAAAGTTGCAATATGAGATTATTTTCCTATTTTACTTAGTTCATTGTTTTTCCCACGCTAGTTTAATTACGAATTAATTGGTAGGAATATTATTATTTCTTTTTCCGTTACCTTAGGTAGTTAGCAATATTCCTTCCTTTCATAGACTGGATTTTAACTATTACTAAACAGATTTGATTGTCTATAAATAAAATCATTCGGCCTAAATTTCAAGTTGGTACCATAACTTTGGTTATCCAATATCTCTAAAACCTTGGCTGAATCCTCCAGAGAACCTAAATCTCCAACTACCCTCTATCTCGCTCGAGACCCTTTACCTCTCCCTTGCACCCGCGACCCTCTACCCCCTTTTAAGAAAATTTAGGTTCTCAAAATGCAACACTAAAATTTATATCCATCAAGAATCATAACATCTATTTCATCATTCCAGATTCCGATGAAGTCAAGACCACAAACCCAGACTTCAGGCGAAACCCTTGTGTCTATGACCCCTCTGCTGTGTACACAGCTTCTAACCTTCTCTGCATCCCCTCTTTTGAGTCAAAACAACCCTAGACCAAAACTTGACGAATCCTATACCTCAGGCGAAGTCTTCGAGGTCGCAACATCCTCACAATGAGTCTTTCGTGTTCGTGACGTCATTCTGGCAAGGATACTGAGCTTACAACCTCATTCCAGCCACTTGTTGGATGGAACCCTTCGGTTGGTATCTCTTCAGGTCATGAGTCTCGAACCAGTTGAATTCTTCTCTCATTTCTCTAATAATTACAATTTTGCCCCTAAAGAATCAGATTGGAGTAAGTTAGCCCCTGAAGTTTTATGATTTTCCACATCAGTCCCTAAAGTTTTAAATTTGTGCAAGTTAGTCACTGAAGCTTCAGAATACTGCATATTAGTCATTGGCTTTTCTGAATTGTTAAATTTAGTCCCTAAACTTTCAGATTGGAGTTAGTAATCCCCTTCTGGTACCCTCTGTTAGAGTTTAGAGCGATCTTTCTATTGTCAGATATCCTTCGACCTTTCCCAGAGTTACGCTACCCATGATCTTGGTTGACCCAGCTATCTGGCTAGAGGTGCGACGGATCAAAGATCTTCCTCATGCTAGTCAATGTCCGATAAAGGTGACAAAACCCTTTGACAACAAGAATATTTCTTCTACCCTGCTATTCATGACACTACACCTTTTCATATTAAATTGGATGGGGCTAATTATTGTGTATGGTCTAAAATTCTGGAGATGCATATTGCAGGTCAAAAGAAAAAGGGTATATCATAGAAGGGAAGGTTACACCTCCAGAGAATGATCTGAGTCATGATGGCTGAGAGGCTCAAGACGCTTTGGTCAAGTCTTGACTCAAATTCAATAATGAACAACCTGAAGTCACATTTTGCTCAGTGTGGCACTACTAGAGAAGTTAAGGATGCAGTGAAAATGAGTATTTTCTTATTGTTTTTCACTCTTCCAAGTTTGGAAGAGACCTCGCTAGCCTGTCGTGAAGTACAAAGGCCAGTTACTATGAAGGCTGAAGTCGTCTCTGGGGCTTCAGTTTTGGTTATGGTCAACTACTTCAACCCCTTCAACCAAGTCCTGCATCCACTGCACGGTGCTACACAATGTTGATGTTTGGTCAAAACTACATGGTTACTCGGAATGGTTCAAAAATAAGCAAGCTGAAAAGAAGAAGAAATATGCTCGGGTTGCTAACTGATGACTCTTCAATCTCCATCTTTTGCTGCTAATGTATCTCAAGTAACCCTTCATGCAAGACAATCTAACCAAGGTGATGATTGGAACTAGTAGAAAGGGGGAGGTTTTTACTACTTGGGAGTTGCAAGCAAAATCAAGCAACAGGTTTCAAGTAGTGAGTCATTCTAGACATCATCCAAGTTGAGCATGTGTCAATGCATCAACTTGTGGGAAGTTGGAATAGGAGATTATTTTCCTATCTTAACTTGAAGTGTTTATTGAGTTTCCCATTCTACTTTAATTAGGAATTAATTAAGAGGAATATTATTGTTTCGTTCTCCATTTACTTCTATGGTTAGGACTAATTTTTTCTTTCCTTTCTATAACTAATATAAATAGAGTTGATTGTCTATGAATAAAATCAGCCTAAAGAAGAAGAAATGCGCTACATGACCAACACACCTAGGGAAAAGATTCATTAAACTTCTGAATAAGTTGAATTAGAGATCGAGTCACTTTACCTTTGTCAGCTGTCCTTTGCCGAACAACTCTGGCCTTTGTAGAGGTAGCATCACCAGTTCCTTCAAAGTTTCCTTCACATTCTCCAATGCTCCAATGTCATCAAAAGTAACTCCAATATCACCAGGTGGAATAACATCAGTAAGCAGTCTTTTCTCAAATTCATTCTCGGTAACCACATCCTGAAAACTCAAGCAAACATTTCTTATCTCAAGTCAAATAAAATGGAGCGGAAAACATTTGGTGAAATCATGTGCAAAGCTTCACACCTTGAGAGATTTCTTCAAATTCTTGTTTTCATTTAGAATGCCATGAAGAATGTTGAGCCCATATCTAATACTGCAAAATAAGGCAAGAAGATATATGAATCGGGACCAACATCAGCTAGTCATTTCATTTGTTATTTCTTATCCTCTTCATTCCATGTCTTCTAACAGTATTACTGTCAAATAATTAAAATATTAACTCACTTTTCACTTGAAATGACAAGTTTGGACTGTTCGACAGGTACTTCAGAACGATGCATCAACTGATGAATTAAAGCCCAGCCAACAATTTTTTCAACACCTATCACCATCGGAACAGCAATTAAAAATATCAATTAAAGTGCATGGCACTCAATTTGACAATTCAAATCAAGGGAAAAGAACTGACTTTCAGTTGTCAAAGCTTGGTCTTTGATGCACAAAGTTTCAAGATCAGGACAATCAAGACCGATTTGATTTAGAACCTGAAATCAATACAGAAAAGAGGGTAGCACAGTGAATCAAGATCAATGACAATCAGCTCATCCAGAGATTCACACAATTGGTCAAATCTTCATTTATACACTAGAAATCGAATTCTACATGGGAAATCCTTTCTAGTACATAAACTATTAAATTAACCAATCACTTCATCAGTACACCATGACCACAAACTTCCCCATATACTTGAAAGGGAAAGAGTAACTCCAACCCTCCCCCACCCCAAAAAGAAAAAAAAAATCGAAAAATAAACACCATACGAGAATCTAGGCAGAAAATCAGTACACTTTCATGCATATAAAAAGAAGCCAACCCAACCGAGTTCATCAGATAACTCTTTTTAAGTGTTATATAAAAACTGCAGCTATGTTCAAGAACAGGAGTATATTTAAGTCATATTCAAACATACTGCTGAAGACTGATAAAAAAAGGCAGATAAGTAGGCCCAATGATCAGAGAAGACCCACCGAGCGAATGCTACCAATATTTGACTGTGATTTCATTGTTTCAATATCACGGTCTAACTGTTGTTTCCAGTCCAACAGTACTGTTTCATCCTGTCAAATTCTAACCATATCAGAAGCTGGCATCTAACATTAACAAAACACAATATAAATAGAAAACAACTTCTAGTAACCTGCGGAATCTGTATAGTCACTTTGTTTGGGAAAAGACGACAGAGCTGCTTCAGTGTCTTTGGGGTTTCTTTATTTCGATCATGCAACCTACCAAAATTATCCTAGAAAAAAAAGAGATTGAGATCAATCTTTAAAAGTATCAATTACTGCAAAGAAGAAAAGGTGTATAGCATGCAAGGGGGTTTGGGTTATTGCAGTAGTCTTGTCAATGAATTCACAACTTAAAATCATTTTGACCTATATGAAAATTGTTTGTCTGCAACCAGTGAGAGGAAAAAATAATGTTACCCATATCGAATTGGAAGTCCAATAAATTTCAGTGGCCTCAAAACAATATGTGGACAATATCCGAAGTACAAGTTTATTCATCTATGAGCAAACAGATAAAAAAAACCATACATATCGAAAAAAGGAGCCATATCACGACATCTATGAATAACAAAAATATAATTCATGTCATCATTTATTATGGTCATTGAGAGATGTTAATTAGAAACAGAACATAAAATTTAACAAGAGAAGTGAGAAAAAACACAAAAATAATTTCACATATGTAGGGTTAAAAAACACTATTTGTCACTCAACTTATATTTTTTTTTACTTTGGTCACTGGACTGTTTTGTTTCTAAGTTAGTCACCTAATTTCTTATAAATTTCAGTTTTAGGTACTCAGTCTACCTCGCATCTCCATAATCTTCAATTTAGCAGGACAGAGAGCCTATATTGAAACAAAACCAAAGTTCATGGACCAACTTGGAAAGTACAAGGTTTGGTTACCAAAGTGAAACAATGCTATAAATTGGGCGACCAACAATTTTTTATACACACACAAATGCATCCTTGCTACCAAACTTACACACAACATAAAAACACACATGAAAAAACTGGAACACTGCCATCTGCCAAGTGTATCCACCCCCACCCCCACCACCAACAGCTATCACCCCCACCACCAACCCCCTCCCCTCCCAAACAAAAACGAAATCATAAATAAATAACAGAAAGAGAAATTCCAAGGGTAAAAATACCTTAGCTTTCGTTAGAAGAAAAAAATAGAAAAACCAAACAAAGAGATCACAAGCGAAAGCTAAAAAAACAACATCAACATTCATTTAACTGGGCATACCGGGAAGGCAAGGTCCAGCAATGCCGTTTGGTTGCTTCCAAATTTTGTGAACAGCAATCCACCAGGATGAGACTGAAGACACAATTTTGCAGAATTTCATTTGTACAAATGCATGTGTAATAAATGTGTGTCAAACATATCATATGTATACATAACATATGTATACATTATACATATATACAAAAAGGGCTGAGAAAAAAAAACAAGAAAAACTACAACTTACTTTCTCCTTTCGGTTGTCTGTCTGAGTATGAGAAGCTATGATAACAACATTTTCAGGTAAGGTTTCAAGCTTAATTTTAAAGGATGCATATGCCTCAGGATTTCCCACCATGGACTTCTCTAAGTCTTTCATAAACAATATTAGCGGACTACTTTTGCTTTCTATGGAAGCAACCTACAAAATTAAAACTAGCGTAATTGTGAACAAGATACACGCAACACACAAGGTCACAAGCCATTATGTCGTTGACAATTCTTATAAAATATAACATATAAATTTAATTAACCTCAAAGAGTTCATTAATGGCGAGCTTGTCAACATCATCAGCATTGGAGCTATCAAGACGTAATAAGTCAGCTGCACAGAAATAAAACCAATAGGCGGAGTTGATGATACTTGATCACGGGTTCAAATCAAACAAATAAACTAATAAAGCCAGATAATCCGAACAAATACCTGCACAAAAGAAACCATGATCTTCTTCGCAAAGGCCCCCAAGATCAGTACCTTCAGGAATTGTTCTATCAAACCTAACCCCAACTTTAGAAGAACCATTTTCCTCAAAAGCAAGTATCACCTTGCCTCTATAACCATATGTTGGACCTCTGCACCAAACAGATACAATACCACGTGTATGAAAAGGGATGAATCAAGCAACATAAACAGTATATTATTAATCCCCACACCAATCAAATAGTAGGTTTAAATCTTGTATCCTTGGTTTTGTAGATCAACAAGCAAAAAATATATCAAAGAGCTTGGTCTCAAAGCAAAAAGGGTCGATGACAAAATGAAATGAAACACACATTACAATATCAAACTTTATACCAGTAAATCGTAATTATCATGTGCATTGGCACTCAATGCAAACTATTGAAGATAAGGAAAGATTATAAAGATTATTTTCCATGAAATTTTTCCAATTGTGTGGGATTATTTTTGTTAATAATTGATTGTATGATTATCACATAATCTTTCCTTTTAGAGATACTTGTAGCCCGATAAATAGGATATTCTCCTTTGTAATAGGGACACGAGTTTATTATATACAACTAATAATATTCTAACATGGTATCGGAACAAGTTTAATTTCATTTTGGGTTAAACTTGCACCAAGTTTTCTTAGTGTTTAGATATCCCCGTCTATTCAAATTTTTTTCATTTCTTTTATATATTATGTTCGGTCAATTCTTCTTTGTTCTTTATTTAATCTGAATTGGGATTTAAGATTGATTAGTTGGACGATGTTGCCAAACTTCTAATGGAGATTTTCTCCCCTTTATTGAGCTAAAAGTTTTATTTGGTGGAGATTTTATGGTGCGGAAGTGGAATTGAAATTCTTGAAGTTAAAAAACTAAGAGCCTTTTTTAGCCTCAACTTTTTTTTTTCCAAAATGCATTTTGAAATAGTATCTTGATGGAGAATGTGTAATTAAAAAATAAAAAAAAAAAATTGGGTTTGAGTGTAACATTATTTTATAGAAGAATGTGTGGTTGAAAATAAGAGAGAAATGTATTTTGAAAATAATGGGTACCAAACAAGGGTTAAAAACTATGTGAAAAATAATTTTATTGTATTAAATTGATTATTGAAATGTGTACAAAGCCTTTTTTATATAGGGAAAATTATTCTCTAACCTAATTAATACAAGGAAACTAGAATAAAATTCTATAAGGAAAGAAAACTAAAATTCTAATATAAAAGAAAGTAGAAATCATATTCTAATCAATAAAGAAAAAAATCATATAAGAATATAAAAGAGATAAAACCTACTACAATAAGATATCCTATAAATAATAACTACTATCTCATTTATAATAAGATTGTCTTTCTACTTTGTAATAGACATACAAGTTTATTATATACGGCTTATAATAATCTAACACAAATTAATATATTACAATAACCTAGCATCTTCATAAGCGAGAACAATTTACATCGAAGCGTCGAATTTCTTGCCTCAAATCATCAGAAATTCGATATAAAATTTAAGATATCTAGTTACATTACCTACCCACCCTCAATCCCATGTATCTTCCAGTTCTTTTGGCGTAACAACTCACAACAAACTCAAGAGGTTAACCATGAGAATTTGAGAAGATGAATAAGTAGCATTTACTAAACCTCAAAGGGACATAATATAACTACAAATAGTCTCAATAGATTCATTGTGATTTCTCCTTGCTTCTTGAAAGTTTAGATTACATGGTACAAAAATTGAGACCGCATGCAACCCTGGCCTTGCGTACATATAAGTAGACAAACAAAACAGCCAATAAGACCCTAAATGTCCTTATAAGGTTTAAGGATGCCATGAAATGGTACCAGTATGATAAGCCCCCTATCCGGTTCACATATTCTAGAATGCCCAAGGAGTGTGTAACAGATGGAGGGAAGGGAAAACACAATGCTGTTGGAGGGGGAAGTGGTTAGGAATTAGTTAGGAATAAAGGGTTATAAATAAGGGTAGTAAGGGAGGGAAAGGCAGGCAATATTTTAGAGGGTGGTCGAGTGGTGTTCTCGTTTACAGCCTTCTACAGGCTTTGCCATCTAATTTCTGTAATTCTCGTGTTATTCAATCAAAAGCTGTTATCTCATTACCATGTTCATCCTATTTCCAGATTGAGTCTTAACACAGCACAGCAATACAAATGGTATGGCTTATTCCCCCACAGTAATTCCCGTAAATTTCTGCCACATTTAGGTGGTGAAGAGCGGTTATAATTATTGATATTTTCATTAGTATACACAGCATAAGTAATTTATAAAAGGGCGTGTATCCAACTTGTCATATGGGAATTTGATCTCAGATAGGTAGCACATTTACCTTACTGGCGTTTGAGGAGAAAACCCTGATGGTAACGAACCCACATACTTCACCCTATCACCTGCCAAAACATTGAAGCACCAATTCAACAATCCTGATTCCTGACATCCACACATAGAAATACTTCACCCACCACCCAGTGGGAAAAAAAGATCCGTTGGTCCTGTGAGCAACTACAGGGGCTAATGGATGGTTTGAAAGATCCAGACACCTTTATGAACTGTAACAGTAATCTGACCCCAGTCCCCCAGCCCCCAAGTGAAACATGAAAAAGATAATAAAATATTAACAGCACAATACCTTTTTTGAAAGTACAGTTTTTTGATGAAGCGGTAGATGCCTCCTGCTTTGGCTGAGCCTGAGAACTTAAAGTTGATCCCCCAGTTATATCAGCCTCAACACTTGATGTTGGTTTCTTGAGATGTAGTGCAGCAGCAGCAGCCCGTTTAGCAAATGCACTTGCTCTTTCAGGCTTTGAACTTTCTTTTACAGGATCAGCTTCCTTCGTTGTTTGTCCCTGAACAGAGTTAGAAAAGCAGATAGTATAAAGTAAGTATAAATTAAGAACTAACAAGAAAGACAGGGATGAACTCCTTGAAGAATGAAATTAAACAAATATACACATTTTAGAAGCTATGATAGAAGCTTACACCAGGTAATAGAATAGTATCAACTACAAGAAGCCTAGCACCAGTGTGCTTAGCAAGTGCCTTGGTCAATGTTTCTTGGTAAATTTCTGAACCTATGAAGGGAAGAAAGTAAAATGAAAATGGTTCAATCCGAAAGGAAGAAAAAATGGAAATCTGTATATTCGTTTACACAGAACTGGAATAGGATCTATTTACCTGCAGGTCCGGATAATAAGATTCTAGGACACACCGTAGGTAGATCGGATGTAAACTTCGCAAATTTACTACACTTCAGATGTATGTATGTCGAAGCAATTAGAACATTCTTTGTGGTTTCACTGTCAGAAAACATATTAATCACTGAAGTCAAATCACTTGCAAAAACTACGTCTCTTCTAGTACCCATAGAAAACTAGCTAAAATCCTACACTTCTATAATAAAAGCAAAGATAGTGACACACAGAGAAATTCAATCCATCTAATTACTGCTAAGTAGACCAAAATACTCCTAACAAATGAAAAAACAACTCTTCTTGAAAAGCATGGTGAAAAAATAATAATAAATGATCCAGGGAAGTCATTGCTAGAAAATAACAAAGTTTAGCAGAAACAACAGAGATGAGAATAAAGATATTTTTAGCTGCCTCAAACTAACTGGAAAATGGTACCTTAGATAATATGGAAAATTTTCAAATGAAACATCAATATATTTGGAATCAAGAATCCCCTGTTGTAAACCATCTCTGAATGCTTGCCGCCTTGATGATGCTGAAATAGAAGGATCAGAATCCTTGTGTCGATTTCTTACTCCCCTATGCTCTTTGAGGATTTTCGAAATGCTACCATTGATATCCAAGTCAGGAGCTGTTGATCCTGCAAGAATGCGTAGAAAGGGCCTCAAGTCACTGGTTTCAGATACAATCTTCCCAGTCTCAGCATCAACATTCAAGTTTTCATTGGCAACGTCAGGAGATGGAATGGTTCTCTTCTCACCCAATGAAACAATAGGCTCGTCATTATGGTCAGAGGAGTCCTTCATGTCAGCATCCAAGAGACCATTATCTAACACGTCACAAGTAGCAGGTACAGATGGCAATTCAGAACCCTGTTGTACATCCTCATCATTCCGAGATGATGGAGGAAGAAGCGATAATTCTTTCCGGAGATTCGATAAAGATGCCAGTGTGGACGCAACTGCAACGGCAGAAGGATCTCCTGATCTTGCCTCAATATGTAGTCCATTTATTGGTCCACCATGGGCTTCTAGTATGTTGACTGAAGGTGGCCCGTCCACAACAGATGCTTTATTATTTACGAGTTGTTGGAAAATCTGGCCGTATGTTAAGGAAATTTTCTCACGATGAAGGAAGTTGGAAGAACATACTAATTCAGTCAATTTATATGTAGCAAAATGAAATATAATGACTCACTCTAGCAACTATTACAGAATCCAATAACATATACAACTGAATCATGATGATCAAAGGATACATAAGCATGTCTATCGGACGAGCTAAAGACCACCTCATCACCTCCCTTTAGTCGTACAATGGAATCTTTAGTGCAAGACTTGCCATTCACTTGGACAGATCCTTTCTTTCCAGTTATTTCGAGTAAAGTAATTCCACCCTGGACATAGTTACAAAAGAAGAGATAAAACAACTGAACAGGGCCAGTAACATGTTCAAAAGAACTTGAATTCTCAACAAAGGTTATGAATTTGTTTCAAACGTATAAATTTACTACTTACCTCTGACTCCATATGCTTCAGATTACACAAAGATTTACCAACTGATGGATCTCCTACCCACAAGTCACATTGGCTGCCTTGACCAACGGTGAAAGTAGGATGATTCAAAACAACATGAGGATTCTGGAGGGAGAAATCACAGGAAAAAATAAGCACATGGCACCATTTGAGTCTAGGTATAGAACTATTGCACAAATTGCAAGTGGATTATCATAATTCACAGCAGCCGAAGACAAGATATACCGCCTTCGGTTTCCCCTCCCCCAATACTTTGGGTGTGTCCGCCTGACGATGAGTGCACAGTGTATATGAACACATATACATTAAGACAAGA
This sequence comes from Fraxinus sp. D2006-0159, assembly GCA_903798375.1. Lineage (NCBI taxonomy): Eukaryota > Viridiplantae > Streptophyta > Magnoliopsida > Lamiales > Oleaceae > Fraxinus > Fraxinus sp. D2006-0159. Next base: position 8,462 of record CAIGRQ010254780.1, on the reverse strand, counting down.
AAGATTAAAACATTGATATCATGATATCAGAGCTATAAACACCATAACAATACTTCTTCAGTTCTTCCATCTTAAATAGACTATCTTGACCTTGAAAAAGAATTCTGGAAGCCTAATACAAAAATCAACAATTTAAGACATATTCTAAAGCTACTCTCTTGGTTTTTGGAAGGAGAATCTTCGTTAAAAGTAGCTATAACGGCATTCGATGTTTAAAAGAAAAATGAAAGAAAAACCTAATTTAAGTTCTCAATCCACATATGTATAATGATGCAGATCATACTTGTCTAAAAATCAACCTAAGGGAATCGAGACAATCATATAAAATCTTTGTTGGAAAATATGGATTAATCGTAATTGAAACAGAAATAGGAAAAGAAATAGAGAATTCTCAGAACCCTTCTTTATCTTCTTGAATTACAAAGTGAAAGACGGTTACAAATAGCCAAAATAGGAAAGATATAACTATCAACCATAACCTGCCCTATGAATACCTACCAAATTTGGTATAGACTTGCCATAAGATGTAATCTATGAAAAGAAGGAAATTACATTAAATTTCCTAAATCAAGAAAGAAAAAAACTCGGTTTGTGTAGGTTTTGACTGAATAAGGAAAGTCAAATCTTCCAACACTAGCCTTCAAGCTAGGGAAAAGATATTCTTATATTCAACGTATTTAGGCTTTGACTTGAACAAGTAAAACCAAATCTTGAATACTCTCGTCCTCCAAACTCAAAACCAAATGGAGTTCTTTGCTGCCTACAACTTCGATCCACAGCCTTGAGCATTAAGGTTAGGACCTATGATGCACCAACACGGACACATGTGTTACACCAACAAGCGATTTTTATAAAAAGTAACGACACGATATGTCACCAACACGTTGATTAAATTCTTATAAATTCTTCATTTATGTAGTATAAATTTTGACACGCTGATTAAATTCTTAAAAATTCTTCATTTATATAGTATAAATTTAGTTTTAATCTTGTTATTAATTTTTCTTGTTGAAATCTTTTAAACATAAATATTTTTTACATGCTAATAAGTTTTAATCAACAATATATAATATTCCTAATATAAAAAGAAAAATGATTATGGTAGAGTGTCCTAAAAGTGTAGGTATCGACTCGTGTCCGACACGGACACGCTACCCTAATTGAAGTGTCCGTGCTACAGAGGTTAGGACACAATTGGTCCAGCAGCTAACAAGCTTTCCCTCAAAAGCAAAAACATTGCAATATAACATACTTCCTAACCAAGGAAGAAAAAATATACTAGCCTAACAAAACCTAGGCAACCTTGAGAGGTTAGGAAAGGTGGAATTAACATATTGGAAAAAAAAATAGAATTTTCTCAAAAATTTATCGTGTGAAGGAGACCACGAAGAGGGATATGAAGAAAACAACCAAGATTGTCTAAACGTTGCCTAGGTATATCCAAGGTCAGCTAATTACTCCCCTTGAGGATATATATTAATATTCTAATCATATTTTAGAAGTCGAAAAACAAAACAAGATGAAAATTTTGAAGGCGATCAGCTAAATTGTAGATTTCACCTAGTGAGAGGTAATAACATCGGCAAGAAATTGATCAACACCAAATAATAGAAATTGGAAAAGAAACTAGATTATACATCATAAATAGGAAAACAAATTAGAACCTCATCTTGTCCAGAATTTGACTAAACAAGCAAAGTCAAATCTTTCAATCTTAAAAACAACATGAAATAAAGTAAGACAAAGCAACATACTTTAAGAAGTAGAATATAATAGTGAACCATAGACTTCCGACAAAAGAACGGACACAAGACATCAACTTTTAGACACAGCCCACAAAAGATTCACAGAGTACTTCCGTTCTCTAACAATACACAAACGGTACCATAAAATATCGTCATTTGAGTATCTGACCCATCATATCAAGTAATGAAATAAAGAAAGTAGGACCTAACTCTAAAATAAAAAGCAAGACAATGTGTGCAAACTGTAAAACAATACAATAAAGGCGAAACGAGTTTAAGCATAGCATGTCTCTAACATTTGCTACATCACTTCCTTCTCACCTACCAGACAAATCAAAAGGAAAAATTCGGCTTAATTAAGCCTAATTCAATGCTAACGTGAAGTTCACTACATGATTCCTCTTTTTCAACCTCACCCGACCAGACGGGGTTTGAGCATACCACAAATGTTTAAATCATTTTTAGTTACTCATTGCATATGATTTTAAGCCAAGCTCTTTCTCTAAGTTTTATAAGAACATTTAGTCTCCTCCTCTTAACATGTGCAGCATGCAGGCTTAATAAAATGTGTACAACTATCTCTGTTCATTATCCACTATTTATCTTTGATTGGTACTACCTCAATAATAATTCTTCCGCCAAAGACCTCCAAAAAGGAAGAAAGAGAAATACAAAAACAGCAGGAGAATAAAGGAATATAGATCACAAACAAGCGTAACAAGATTCTGTTTCAGTCTTCTTTCATAAATCATCTGGAAAGCTAGATAGGTAATAATTTCTATGCTTTCAAAAAGTATGCCAAATCCAACCTTGGCAGAGAACATGCATTGGAGGAAAATAATGAACGGAACAAGTTTCATTCTCTATCCAATTTCACAGGTAACAGTAACAGTAAAAGGTCTCATGTCATCTAACACACTGTAACTCTTGTGCAGCATGTGATATATGTCAAAGCTAATGATGGTAATCAACAAGTGAAAGGACCTATAATAAGGCATTGGAGTTGCTCACAATATTATATTGAGAAAAGTTAAAGAATCTGCTCACCGTAAATAGCTAGCATGACATGATATAAATGATAAAGGGCATTACCCAACATCATATATTGATCCAGTGACATATTATAGATATTAACATGTAAAAATGGAGTGTCTATAAATCCTGACCATGAATGGATGAACCCTTTATCATGGACATTTTTCTTTTGGATATGAAAGACAACGCAGCTACTTTAGTGAAGGATAGTCCTTTTGAAATTTGCCTTCATAGTAATAAATATGCAGAGATGTCTGAAGGCGAATACTTTGAGAGAGTAACTTTCAGAATAAAATTTGTATTGACGTATAATCTCGAGAAAAGACTAGTCTTTAATCATTTAATGTAATGGTAACTACAAGTCATCGAATAGGGGATTCACTCCTTACTAAGCATCTTTGAGTTCACGAGCTTATACTGCTGACCACTCATTTATATTTGACCACATTGATTTAGAGCCATTTCACCTTCCAGATCCAGACCTTACAAAAGTGCCTCCAACATCAATTAGATCACTCGTGGGTGGATATTGTTGACAAAGTTTCCAAGGCTTCTACGATAGTTGAAAATCCATTTACCTTGACAGGAACATAATCACTCTGATATATTTATGAATTCACATTGAACTCTAAAAGTCATGCTCTCTTGTGAAAGTCAAGCCCTATAGAGACAGTCAGACAGATAAGACATCCTACTTCGACGTACTCCAATTCACAACTATATCCTTCCTTGATGACGGAAAGGTTAGAGTACTTATCATCTACCCGTGTAAATGATGTTCGCCCCTCCAAATTATTTCTTGATAACTTGTTGCAATTACTTTTTACCACAATCTTTTGTTTTGAAAAACATGATTGCATTTATATGAGGAAAACATTTTACACAAGTTCGGAAAAAACAAGTTCCAGAATTTTTGCACAGACTGTCATTTTCCAAATGCATCATCATGACTACATAGCCCACAACCACAACTAGCACCCACCATTGTGCACTCGTGGCTGCCTACATGAGGTGACCAGTACCTCCATAGAACAAAGAAACTTACTTGATGTCTGCTCCTCGCCACCATTGATCACTAACATTCCATAGGCACACCACTATAGACAAACTAACTCAGCTCACTAGAATTTCACGAAATTTTTTCTTGTTTACTTACTTTATAACGAAGACATAGCTTCCATGAAAAAATAAAAATGTTTTCCAGTGGAGAACCATTTCACTTAACCAAAGGAAGATTTAACCATCATTTTCTCCCCGATGATCAATTGATCCTCATTGTTTAGATGAGTCCAACGTATTAGAATTTGGGCAGGACCCAAATTCCTTATTGGAGTAATTGAAATTTTTTAATTGAAGTGCATGTTAAAAAGAATTTAGTTTGGAATGTAATTGGAGTCATATATCAAGTTGAAGATCTATTTTTTAAGCCCATTGAGAGTTGTAATTTGTTTTGTACTTGATTTTTTGTTATCATACTTCATCAACAACTCTACTAGAAGGATTTGGACATCCCTTACATGTTCACTATAAATATTAGGCTCTTCTATACAATTTTATAAGTGTGAGAAAAGAGATTACCAGAACTTTAAGATCAATTACATATTTCTCTATTATTATTGGTGCAATAAAATCTCATAATTTCTCTACCATATTTTCTTGTCTTCTTTTATTCTTTTGCTTGTGATCAAATACTTTATAATTGTGTCGTATAACTTTAAAATCTCAATTTGGTGGTTGGTTTCATAACAAGTGGTATCAGAGCGATTCTGGTATCTTGTTTATTTCACAACAAGTGGTATCAAGAGTTCTGGGCATAATTAACACAAGTGGTATCAGAGTCTAGATTCAACAAATACTTCATTATTGTGTCATATAACTTCAACACCTCAATCCGTGGTTGATTTTATGACAAGTGGTATAAAAGCAATTCTGATATATTGTTTGTTTCACAACAAGTGGTATCAGAGATTTTGGACATAATTAACACAACAAGTGGTATCAAAGCCTAGGTTCAGCAATTCTACAAGTTTGATTTGTTTGGATTTTTTGTTAGTGATGACTTTCATGTAGTATGACATAATGACATTCCGCTTTTAGATCGGAGTGCTATATTTTCGCTATAGCAGGTTAAGATGCGTGCAATATTCGCACGGCTGGATTTTAATGATGCGTTGCTGGGACTTGACAAGATGCCCGCAACATTGACTGCTGAAAAAAAATTACGAAAGGATAAGGCGATTTCTCACATTCATCTTCATCTATCGAATACCATTCTTAGGATGTTTTGAATGATGGTTCAACAGCAGCTTTATGGTTGAAGTTAGAACAATTGTACATGACTAACAAGCAAGTTGCATCTCAAGCAGTGTTTATACTATCATCGAATGGCAGAAGGAGGATCGTTAGAAGATCACATGGCTGTCTTTAAAGAGATCGTCGCTGATTCGAAAACTTTGGAAGTAAAGTATGATGAATAAGATTTGACTTTGATCCTATTGTGTTCGTTGCCCGCTTCATTTTCTTCATTTAGAGACGGATTTTCTTCTAAAAGTGGAGAATATTTTGGAGCTTTTTTCGTTGCAATGGAATTCGTGTCAAGGTGGATATTGTTAGAATTTGGGTGTGACTGAATTCCTTGTTGAAATAATTAAAAAATTCTAATTGAAGTGCATGTTAAGAAGAATTCAGTTTGGAATGTTATTGAAATTATATGTCAAGTTGAAGTTCTATTTTGGAAGCCCATTGAGAGTTGGAATTTGTTTTGAACTAGATTTTTTGATATCATACTTCATCAATAATTCTACTATGAGGGTTTGGACATCCCCTACATATTCCTTATAAATATTAGACTCTTCTATACAATTTTATAAGTGTGAGAAAAGATATTACCAGAACTTTAGAATCAATTGTCTACTTCTCCATTATTATTGGTGCAATAAAATCTCATACTTCTTCTGCCATATTTTCTTATCTTCTTTTATTCTTTTGTTTGTGATCAAATACTTCATTATTGTACCATAGAATTTTAACATCTCAATCCAGTGGTTGATTTCATAACAAGTGGTATCAGAGCGATTCTGATATCTTTTTTGTTTCACAACAAGTGGTATCAGAGATTATGGGCATAATTATCACAAAACAAAGGTTAAACCTTGAAATTACATCATGCAACAACTTCATTAAGAGCCTCGAAGAATACATTTTGTGTCAAATCAGCCTTGACTTCTTGCACGCCACGGAAGCTCTGAGGCATGCAAGTCTCATTCCTGACCTTAGCTTTTGAGGCTTGCTTTTTAATAGTCTGCAATGTTTTCTATGGTTTCTTAGACTATTTTTAACACTCTCGAACCTCAAAAACTAAAAATAAAATATGGAGATACAAAATAGAACAAGAGGCATGAGAACCCTAGCCTCCTAAAGTTGATGTGTAATAACCCCCTCCCACGTGAAGTTGCAATTTTACAACGGAAAACATCTTGTAACCCAAGACCTGCAACGCGAAACCTCACTCTCCATTTTGTTTCACATTTAGTTTCATCTGTGATATTATTCTTTATCTCCAGGTTTTGGTTTCCTTTTAAAGTTTGGAGTCGAAGCAATCAAAATGCTTCAATAGATGGCTAAATGATGTACACTGTGATACCAACCAAATTCTTTTCCCTCAAGGAGCAAAGAGCCTTCATACCAGATTTAGCCATATTAAACACTAGACCCTATCTCGCTGCCATCAATTCTTCACTAATGCTCTGTTCAAATTTCAATATCATTCCCTTGGAAAAGTTACAATATCAGAAAAGAAAATGAAGAGGAAAAAGAATAATCCTACCATGTTAATTTAATCACTTTTCATCTTAGTTCCTAATAAAGTTGACCTACAAATCCATACAGTTATGTATAAATCCAACAACTTTAGCCAATTATATCGTTGAACTCAAACAAAATGGCAGAAAAAAATAAGCAGTGCGGTTCATCCAGACAAAGATCAGCTTGCTATTGTTATTGTAACAACTTGGTACCACAAAAAAAATAATGTTTTACTGATGTAAGTGATGAAACTGACTAACAAAGTGAAAATTGTCAATCTACCTGCGAGGACTGAGAAATAAGTTTCCCCCATGCATCCCCTGCATGTGATTTCAGTAGCCCCTTCTTTCCTCGATTCCCTGCTGGTCCATTCAATTTTGCTTCCTCCGCACCAGTTACAGAAGCACCTACATCTACGACCAACAAAGTAGAAAATGGTAAATATAATTTAAAAATCAACAAAAACAAAGAAAAAACCAGCAACTAAATCAAGTCAAAGCACGTGCAGAGGAAAAAATCACACCTATAGTTATCGGAAATTCTCCTTCCACCACCGCCTCTGGTGATTTCTTCACATCCGACTGCTTCACACCACCACCGTTGGGCAGATCAACGGATCGAACCTCATCCCTCGCCGATTCCTTCGCCACAGCCTCAATTACCACTTCCTCCACCACCGGTGAATCATTCGTTGATGAAGATGATGCCTCCGCCGCCTAAGTCCCACCAACAACCCAAACTTCAAAATCATTCAAAACTCACACAAAACAAAAAAACCCAGAAATTCCCAAATTTTAAAAAACTAAAAAATCATAAAACCCCTAACCTTAGATCTTTTGCCGTTAGGTAAAGAAGAGGATGGAGACGAGAGAGCGCGCTTAGAAGAAGACGAGCTTCGCCTTGTTTCAACCATTTTTCTCTGATCTAATCTTTGAATAGAAAAAAATATTTTTCTTTTTTGAGAAAGAAATAGAAAACAAGAATCTAAAAATCTGTATAGATATATATCGATAAATACGAATACAGAGAGAAAGATGGGAAAAAATGGAAAGGAGCGAAATGAAAGTGAATGATTGCGGACGATCAGTTACAGGCACATGGATGAATATATATATATATATATTTTTAAATAATATAAATCAAAATTCTGGCCGTATGACAAGCATTTTGGTTGAGTTTGGTTTCTATTTTTCAAGATGTCAAACTTTAGTTCCTATTTCTAAACACTTTTTTTATATAGTCATTTTTAATCATACATTAAAAATTCAAAAAAATTCGTACTTTTTAATCATATTTATTCCAGAAAATATTATTTATTTTCTCAAAAAAAGACCATCAAACATGGGCTCAATTTTCATTTTCAATTTGCCCAAAAAAACTTACAATTTTAATTTTCTCCCTTATAATTTAGTGCAAAGTTATAATTTTAGCAGTTGTTTTTCCCCATTATAATGAGAAATTGGAAAAAATTGAATTTTGAAATAATAATTTTTTTGAAGAATGTGTCATTAGAAAAGAATGAAATTTTTTGAATTTAAATGTAATATTAGTTTATTGAAGAATGCGTGGTTGATAAGAAGAGGAATAATAATGAATTATAATTTTAATGGGAGACAATTGTGAGCTTAGTAAGCATAATTAATTATCTTATTGCACTCGTCTTTTAATGTGCTAGAATTTTATTTTTCTTCGAGAGTTTTTGTATTTTAGAGTGTGTTTGGTGCATATTAAAATGAGAGAATGCATTTTTTTGATGTGATATAATGAGGAATATGTGGTTGAAAAATAAGGAAAAATTATTGATGTGATGAAAAATATTATTTTATTGAAGAATGTGTGGTTGAAAATGAGTAGAAGAACGAGAATGAAAAAAATAAC
>CAIGRQ010254760.1:0-17576 GCA_903798375.1 Fraxinus sp. D2006-0159 | reverse complement strand
TTCCTTTATTTTTGCCGTAATAAATGGATAGACTGAAAAGGACATGCACACCCGACGTGGCATCCACCCATGTGGATGACGTCATGCTTCAATAATTCCTAATTTCTTATTGTTAATTTCAAGGATGATTACTGGCCTTTGTAAAAAATCTCAAAATGATTTTCTTACTAATCATTCAATGATTTTATAAATTAAATTTAATACAAAAAATAAGTGCTAACCACTTTATTCTCTACATCATGCAACAAAACATTGTAATGTTTCCCTAAAAAACTCGTACATTTTATTCTTACTCTGAAATTTATGTCTTTTATGACATATAACGATTTTTCTTTATTAAAAACATAATAATGTCTTGCATAACATATGATATTATGTCGAGTTCGTCCGTTGTGACACCTATGTAGGATTTTGCATTAAACCATTGCAAAGAAAATTAATTTTAACGAATTTTGTGAAATATCTTAATTATTGTTGTGGACAGGAGTGGTGAAATTAATCCATACTTCGTACTGCATACTCTTTGCCCATGTGGAGCTCCATCTTCAAAATTTATTTTTAGTCACACATTTTTCACAATAAAATGATTTTAAATATAAAATAAAGGGATAATTGTAGCAATAGTCACAAACCTTTCATTTTTTGCAGACTATGTCTTAACCTTTTATTTTGGCGATTACAGTTCCAAACCTTTCACTTTAACGACAGTTGGAGTCTATTGGACAGATTCCATCCAATACCTCGTTTGTCTAATTGGTAGTATTGTATTGTTAACAACAATTGATCTTTTTTATGATTTATGTGGTAAAATTGGCTTTTGTAGATATACAATTTGGTCATACCCAATTTTTGTATTGTTGTTTGAGATTNATACCTCGTTTGTCTAATTGGTAGTATTGTATTGTTAACAACAATTGATCTTTTTTATGATTTATGTGGTAAAATTGGCTTTTGTAGATCTACAATTTGGTCATACCCAATTTTTGTATTGTTGTTTGAGATTTGGGTTCGGAGTATTCAATGGAATCTGTTCAATGGACTCCAGCTGCCGTTAAAGTGAAACGTTTAGGACTACAGCAGTCAAAATAAAAGGTTAAGGCATAGTCTACAAAAAAATAAAATGTTTGGGGACCGTTGCTGCAATTTTCCCTAAAATAAATTTTATTTTTTTTAATCTCATGTCCTTCAAAAAAAAAAAAAATATCATTTTCACACGATCTATTTTAGCTTTCCTTCTGTCTATATATATATCCCAACTCTTTCTAACATATTGCACCCACCACCGGACCAGCAATGGCGAATTCCCTCTTCAACTCGTCATTCACTGTCCTTCGATCAAAAGCTTTAGAGTCTTCTATGTCTTTTCCAAATAATCAATGTCCCACCTTCAAATCCATTTTCTACTTTCCAGTGACCCCAAGATTTTATTCAGCACAGAAAAAGTAAGTGAAATATTTTATACTACGGGCACTAATTAATTGATCGTTTCGTTTCTGGGTTTTCAAAATTTTATGTAAATTCTGTTGTTTTATCTTAGTAGGGTTGATTCATTAAGTTTAACATGTTTATTTATTTGATAGATTGATGAAATATGAAATATGATTTGTCTATCTATGTGCTTTATGAGATTTTATTGTGATGTCTTCACGTAACTTGTTTGACATTCTTGTATAGGAATGTTACGATGTGCGCGTCTATGGATGGTGTGGATTCACTGAGTTCAGCTTCTTTTTCAGTGGTCAGTCCAAAATTTCTCTTTTGAACATTTAGTGATTTATTAATTTGGTATGTTTACCGAAGCTCAAATGAAGATATTTTAGCTTGTGTGTATGTATCATTCCGTCTTTTTGAAAATAACCTTTCGGCTTTTCTGAAAAAGGTTTGTGAGCCAGTCGATGGGATATGATTAGTTGTTCAAAAAATGAGTGGAGCGATGGACCAAGGTCATACTTTTGAACTAGATGACCTTACACCTGGGGTTATTGATTGCTCCCGCTTGACTCTAACTCTTTGTTCCTGAAGGGTACCAGTATCAAACTGATAGAATCATCTAGCACTATAATCTGATGCACCTACCCAGTGATAGGAAACAAAGAGCAGAAAGCAACTCGCAACTAGCAGCGATCAATTAGCACTCTGTTAGAGACAGCCGAAAGGCGAAAACATAATAAATAGATACGAATAGAGCATGAAATGGAAGAATAAAAAAAGATAACACGTGACACTCCAGAACTATGTTATTTCCCTTTCTTATTTTTGAATGGGATATGCTAATCTGCCAATTCATCTGTGCGATGATATTTGTAAAATTACAGGTAAGTCCTATTTATACTTTTATAGTGATGGGGGACTTTATTGCACCTACATATTTTGATTTCTTGCCAAACCTCAAATTTGTTATGATTATATATTTGTATATATGGACATAATTTCTCAAGAAACCAAGAATTTCTTGAGGGAAGTTACACGTGGGACCAAATAATTGTTTTTCTTATATTAATTTGAGAGTGTAACTTTAACACAAAGGGACAGATCTAATTGTAGCATCATTGTAACTATCAAATTTTTTTGTTGTTGTTTTTTTTTAAAAACTTTAAATTATATTTGATCGAATTTTATATTTTTATTTGTTAAAAGTCTTAATTTTTAAAGTTTGATTTAAATTAAATTTTATTCGAACGTTTATTTTTCATATTTTGAGTGTGTTCATAATTTTTACTGAATGTTATAAATTTAACCTTGTAATCAAAAATGCATTTTTAATAAATACCAAATCAAACACATTTTCAGTGTTTTGCAAAACTGAAAACTAAAAACAGCTAACCAAACACACTTTAAATGTTTAGATTTTGTCCCTCTTTAGAATTACAAAATTTTGAAGAATAAGTATTGAGGCTTGTTGTACTGAAGGGTTAAAAGTTAACATACTAGTTTCCATGCAAAGAGTGAATTGGGAGGGGGGGTGGTCCCAAATCCCTCTGGAGGTGTTGCTTGGGACATGGTGGGTTCTGGTAAAACATAAATAGCTTATTGCATGATTTTGTTTTTTTATAGTAAACTGGCCATGCTTCTTCTGAATGAACTGTGCTATTTTACACTTGCTTGTTATTAAAAATATTAATTGGGGGTTTTTTTTTTTTTTAAATGGGCAAAATGATAGCTGAACTGATGTGAGAGCAACTCCTAAAATGGATGTGTGCAAAGTTATGGCAGTTGATCATAATGCTAAAAAACTATAGAGGATTAATATTTGCTATACCACCATTCTAGGTAGCAACCTAGTTGTTTTAAGAAGGCCTTAGCAACTGTGGTGGGTAATGCTGGCTAGACATTATTTGTGTATGGTGGACCCAGAAACTCTGGCAGTTGAGTGGATAGGAAGTCAGCTAATGTATACATGGCTTCGTCTAATGAGGAAGGGGAAAAAGGTGAAAGGTACTAATGTTTACATGGCTTCGTCTAATGAGGGTTACTACTGATACTCATCACTGCATGTAGGAGAAACATATTCTGGAAGTAATTTGGCATGGATCTTTATCTTAATCTCTGGTGGATTTGTTGAACAGAAAAAGAAGGCTCTGAGAATTTATTTTATGTAAAACATGATCATACCTTTATTCAGTTTTTCTGGGACCTTCGTTGGAAGTAAATTTAAATCTAGAGGGTGTTTGGTTGAAATTAAAATTAGAATTTTAATGGATTGTGATAAAAAAAATTAAAATGTGTGGTTGAAAAGTTGTGTGACCCATGAATGATGTGGTTAATATTGATTGTTTGACTTTGACTTGGATTAAAATCAGATTTTAATCTGGACCAAACGGGGGCCTAGTATGCTTTGTTGCAGCTAAAGATTGGTGAAATCTTTTGAATATCCAGAAACTAAAATTCCGTGTTTGGCTACAAACCTGTAGCAGAATATACAAACCATTGTATTTATTTGGAATTAGTTATACAGTATTATGCCAAATGTTCTTTGGATTGGAATGATTTTGGTAATGAGCTAGATATAATTGTGTAAGTTTGTCTTATCTGACAAGATTCCTATGAAATAAAGAAATTCCTGTACCTTTGATATAGAAGGTGATGCATATAACTATTTGGCACTGAAGAATGGATACGATTTCTTGCTCTTTTCCCCCTTGTTATAGAGAAGAATTTATACATAGATGATTTAAATGAAGTCTAAATGTAGTTAGAGAATCTGTAGTCTAGTTTCTACCAAGTTTTGTCTCTATAATACAATGCCATTGAATTTTATTTACATGGGCAGTTATATTGTACTTGAAAGGCATTGAATCAAATGAAATTGAGCCATTTTTTTTCCCTACATGTTAGACATACATGAATTTTCCATGAAGACATCAGATATAAATATTTTTTAGTTACAAAAATGCTATATTTCTATTCAGAAGAGAAGTGCAGAATAAATATAGATGAATCTTCCCTTACATCTCCTACTTGTTCTGCCTCCCATTTCATATTGCTTCTTGCTCAATTGCAGTGACATGGGTAACTCGCCTTTAAAGTAGAATAAATGCTTGTTTAGTAGTGCTTATAAGCTAAGAGTCCTACAAATTTTTTGGAAAATAAATGGGTAGTAAGTTGTGGATTTTTATGAAATGTGTAGATAAAAAGTATGCTTGACGAGCTTAAATTAAAATTAAAATTTTGCCATACATGCTTTAAGTTTTTGCTTTTCAAAATTGATCTCTCTTTTCTCCATCTCTCTGTACCGCACGCTCACTCCTGTGTCTGGGTTAAATATTTGTCCATACATCAATAACCAAGATTTTGAAATTGACATCATCATCATCTTTTTTTTTTTAACAGAAGTCTGAGCAGGACACTGATTATGTTCCAATGCCTATTGTTCTGATAGATCAAGATTCTGATCCTAATTCAACTATTGTGCAACTCAGCTTTGGAGATCGCCTTGGTGCTCTCATCGACACGGTAAAGAGAATCGTCTCATTTTGCTTCTGTGGATGTTAATAAAATCTTTTACATTGTTCAATGAATAAAAATGTGAAACTGTTGAGGTAGGGATGTTAGGAGACTAGAATCACTCTTAATTTGGTTTTTATATTCCTTAACTCCTTATACCCCATGGCCATCCATATGTTTTCGATTGAGGGCACATTCTGATATCTGAATAGTGAATATAATACCCTGTTATTAATCAGGGTCTATACTTCAGTATATCAGCAAATTCTACCATTGGACTACTTTATGCTCCTTTCCATTTCAATAAAAATCATCTCTGTGTCTGTGACCTTTAGTGCGGGGTTGTGGAATGTTGACCATGGGCTGGTGTTTTGTCATTTCCCCTTTTACAATGTTAAATGCTGATCTTTTGATTAACTTTCTCTGGGTCACTGCCATCAGAAAATAGCCATGCTCTAGTTGATAAATGAAATCTTTATTGTTCATTGAGGACAAAGACATGAACCTTTTCAAAAGTTTCATTATTTATAGCTAGAGGTGTAAAGTGAACCGTGTTGTGCCGGACCCCTGGGCTCTCTCGTCACTCCTGATCCAACCAAATACATTAATGTTATTCACTCCTATTACATAAAGGCTTGAATTGCTAGCTGATATTTTCTTATCACTTTGTTTTGATATCTTATCTTCTGATTGAACACATTATTCAACTATGTTGATTTGTTGATGCAGATGAAGGCACTTAAAGATTTAGGTCTAGATGTTCTGAAGGGAACAGTTACTACTGAGAACGCAGTCGCACAAACAAATTTTTTTATTACAGGATCGTAAGTGATGATGTTTTTTACTCATTCATTGCTCATGTGATGAAGTTTCAGTTTTGCAAATTACAGTTACCTGTTGACTTGCTTAACGAACTAGAAATTTTGTTCAATTGCTGAGTTTCTATTGTTATTGGTTTGTCGGTTAATGGCATACTACAGTCTAGCAATATGATGTCAAGTTACTTTATAACTTATGTAGAACTTTGTGAGATGTCATTTATGACTTGAGGCTGGCTGCATGAAAGAAAGTACATCTACATCATCCTTTTGCCATACAATCTGTTTCTTAGCATATGGATGGTCTTTTCCAGTATCTTGATTCAATTATACGAGTTTATGATGAACAGTTAAATTGTCATTGGTGTGAATGAGCTTCCAACGTACTCATCCTTGAACTGGATGATGCATTATTGTTTGAACTATGAGAAAGAATATGGAGAACTCTTTCTGTTTAATCTCATGGACATATTTTTTTTCTGCAGTGCACAAATATAATTCCTTGGTTATCCATCCACTTGTGATGTTACACATATACTGTTTTCTTTCCTAGGACATAATTAAATTCTGTTTTATTCATCTGATGTTAATTTCTTTTAGAAATTTCCTCGATTTTTAAAAGAATAATTTGTTATGTATCTCGGATACATGTTAACTTCTTGAAGTTTATCATTTGATGTTTTATTTGGCTCTATGTCGAGGAGATCTACTGTGGAGGCCATTTAACTACTTAGGAGATCCATTATAGGCAACCAGGTTTGCATATGGTTTTTATTCATTTAGAAAAAGGTATGATCCATTGCAAAAGTCAAGAAATTTCTATTAGATATCTCGACATGGAATGTTCTTGCAGTAGTAGTGAATTAATAATGATAGTGAGTCACTATAGAGGATTATGTTGTTCAAAAAGGTGATGGTTTAAAGTATTTAGGTTCAATTATTGACAAGGACAACTTCAAGAGTATGTAAATCGTTGAATTAGAGTGGGTTGGATGAAATAGAACGTACTATGGGATTCTATGTAGATTAGAAGGCATGATCAGAATATTTATTAAAGCTGATTTGGTTTATGGTACTGAGTGTTGGGCTGTTAAACGAGAAACTAGTGTGATCCTATTGATAGCCAACTTCAAATTTATTGAGAACAAGGTAGTTTGTTGTCATGGTTGTATTAAATGCAGTAAGGAATTTTTCATCAGGTCAAATGGGCGCAAAGTGGAAGATCCTGATCTGTTGGAGAGAATCCGTTTGACCATTATCAACAACCTTCTCAAGTATCATCCAGTATGTCTACCTAACTGATTGTATACCTGTGCATATTTGAGGTCCTATTTTACATTTTTTTTTTCTTGATTCGTAGAATTAGCCAAGTGATTTTCACTGCTCGCAGTCATAAGACTTCTATTTCTAATTTTTTCTGGACCTTACATAATTTTGTGTTTATTAGGAGTCCAGTGAGCAACTTGCTATGGGTGAAGCTTTTGGAATAAAAGCACCGGGAAAAAAGGTGAACCTAAAATTGTATGCTTGTTTTTTCTTCAATTTCTCATTATGAATAGATTGTTTTTGGGATTTGTCAGGAATAATGGATTGGCAGATATTTTTCCCTTTGTTTCGAGTCTTCTCTTTCCAGTATCTGTATCTTGGATTTTTTGCATCATGGAATATGACATTATGTGCATGATTTTACATGTTTTTAATTGGAAGAATGTGATGTATTTTTTATTTTTTATTTTTAAATTTAAACTTTCTTTCTTCATATTATAGGAGGAATCCTTGTTTTCTTTGACATATTCATTTTTACATCATGATTATAAAATTATGTTTCTTGTACTAAAATTTGTGTTTCCTAAGAGCCAATTTCAGTCATATTTATTTCTTTGGCTGACAAGGACTTTGAATTGAGTTTGTTCTTACCAATTAATACGTAATATTTTAAATGAAATGCGAAACTTGGTAAAGATGATGACAAAACTATGAATTAAAGTTGCAGCTGCTTATTGGTCTTTGTATCTTTCTTACTTTTTATTTGTTTAATTCTAAAATTACTTCTAAAATGTGAAGCAGTAGTAGCAAGTGTGTTGGGGTCATTAGTTTTGTTGAAATGATTTGGCAACTAAAAACTAGTTCTTTATCTCGATGTGTCTTTGTGGTACAACAAAAAAATGTAGGCGTAATTTCTCAACATAATATTGGAAATTATAACTGATTGTTTTATTTGCAGCTCGATATTGATATTGCCACTCATATACAAGTTAAAGACGACGGGACTAAGAGGAGGTATGCAACTCCACATAATTAACATCTCTAATTCTGTCACCATGTAATTTGTATTTTGAATGAAAACCTCTGAAATTAGAATTAGATAAGGAACCAATCACTGAAAATTCTTTTGGTCCATATTCCACAAATGAAGCACTGGTTTTGTGATCATCTTTTAATTTAGTGATTTAAAATATTATTCAAGATTTTTTTTGGGAATCTTTGAGAGTAGATTTCTGCTATATTATCATGCCTATCTATCACCATTTCAGCTTGCTCTGCATAGAGACAGCAGATCGACCAGGACTGCTAATGGAGATTATCAAAATAATGACAGATGTCAATATTAATGTCGAGTCAGCAGAGATTGACACAGAAGTACGTCCTCCCTCTCTCCCTCTCTCTCTCTCTCTCTCTCTCTCTCTCTCTCTCTCTCACATAGGCACATACTCGGTTGATGTTATTAAAACCATGAACAAAATTTTTTAACTCGGTTTACGTCACTGTCCAGGGTTTGGTAGCCAAGGATAAGTTTCATGTGAGTTACAGAGGGGCGGCATTGAACAGTTCCTTGTCTCAGGTAATTATCTTATTATCAGACACGAAATTAGTGCCACTTTTCCCAGCGGTAGCAATAGTATAAGGTAAGACACTTGGTCGCGCCCTCTGATTTATCTTCATTTGTATTTGAGCGAGCAGGTTCTTATAAATAGCCTGCGTTACTACCTGCGGAGGCCAGAAACAGATGATGGTAGCTACTAGTATCACCAACTGTTCATCTGTACCAACTTTAATCGCCTGTTTTGATATAAATTGTGTTTTAAGGACTCAATAACAGTGTTATTGGTGTCAATAATATGTATCTGTCCCCACGAAAAAAGAAAAAAACCTGTGTATCACTTCCAATGACCAATAGATGATGTTTCATATGCATATCACTTTCACTTGGTCGGCACTATGGTAGTACTAGAGATGTTAAACGAGTCGTATTGCATTTCAGTCAGACTAGCAATGTGTGACCCACATCTTCTAGCTAGTAGGGATGGCAGCAAGGCGGAGATCCCAATCTCCATGGGACCCGACCCTATCGGGATGGGATTCCCCACTTTAATTGGTAACAGGGCGGGAACCCAAGGTTGGAACTGTTGTGTAATTGAAAAAATTGTTCATACATGCCATTGTCCAGATTCCAACTCCATTCTAGTTCCAAGGATTTGCACGCCACTGTTACTGTCGATCCAACACTGATTAACTAGTTTCGATCTTCATCTCTATTCCACTAATTACAACACAATATATAATAATAATAAGAGTAATGCTACATATACCAAATATTTTATCTAATAGACACGTGGCGATCCCTTATTGGGGGAGAGCCTGTAGGCCCAAGCGCCCCCCCCCCCCCATAGGGGGTCACCACGTGTCTAGGTAAAACATTATGTAAAATTTTAGGTACAAATAGATAAATCTTAATAATAGTAAATGAGGCGGTAATTGGGGATTGAGGATTCCTAACAGATAAGGACGTAGATGGGAAAACCCCCCGGAAAAGGGATCCCCAACCCAATCCCACGTTGCCATCTCGACTTGCCAACAATGTGAGGCATGGTATAGCCCACAAGGACAAGTCTCATAGGGACCATTTTTGGGTATAAAAAAGTGAAAATGTCATTAGGATGGATGTCCCATTTACACTTCTAATTAGGAAGGAGAATAAGGACGAGTCACTCGCTGCTTCAGCTCACTGTAGAGTGGACGAGCCGAATCACAATTTTTGTGTGAACCGGCTTGCAAGGGTGGCTGGGTGGGCTTGTTAGCTCGCAAGCTAGTGGCTCCCCTAGCGTGCCATGGCTGCAATGGTTGCTTTTACAGCCAGTCTGGTGCCATCAAATCGAATTCAGATTTCAGACAGCCATTGTGCTGCCTAAATTTAAAACTCAAAAACTGAATTCGTCGGTATGTTTATAGAACAATTTCTTCACACTTTGCACGTTATATTTTAATTTTCTCAAAAAAGTTTATATATATTTAAGGTTAAATAAAATAATAAAATAAATATTTATTAATGGTTTAAAATAATATAAAAAACAACAAACATCTTATTATACATAGGCTTCACTATTAGACTCGTCTTGTGGCTTGACATTGTACCTCTTATAATCTTGCTTAAAAGTAATTTAAAAAAATTAAATTAAATTAAGACTTACTTTTACAAAAAAATAAAAATAAATAAATAACTATTAGTGAAAGAAGTATTTTTGAAAATTATGTTTAACAAAATAAGTAAATGCAACATGGTCTGAACAAATGTCAAAGATGCTTTAATCGAACCCCAAAAGTGTACTAAACCAGAAATTTGGTCCCCCAAGGGCACTTCCTAAAGTAACAGTCCAGCATGAGCCCTCATGTGCATAGCCATGATTTCAGTTTGCGTTTGTGGTCGCTGATAATCATATCCTACACTTTGATTTTACAAGTGCAAAGAGGTCATAATGTGTTGCACATGTCCACTTATTTTCTCACTGTATGAAGAAAGACATTGTAATTTAATTTCTCATTGACCCACCAAGTTCAATTTGAGGTCCAGTATTCAAGAATGTTTCTTTCTATTTCAGAGTGCCCTCAAACTTTCGAGTCAAATTCCCCCCAAAAGGATATTAACATCGTATTTAATAAAAGGAGTTTTACCTTGGGGAAATTATTAGGAGTCCGGGTAAAATGCATTTTTTTTTGGCTACAAAGACGAGAAAAAGGAAAAAAAACCGTACTATGCATCCCGCAACTGCTCGAAGAAAGAACCACGGTCCCCTTTTTCTAGAAAAACCAAAAATTGGCCGATAATCAGTTTTGCTGGAAAAAATAGTATAAATAATATATTTGAAAACAAATTAAACACAAGAAAAACTACCTTTTTGGAGAGTCGCGTACAGCATTGTCATGAGTCATATTAGCCTCCGTACACGTATTAGCGGTTCAACATGGTTCAAGATAAAACTCCATAAACTCATATCAATATCTCCTTCCATGTGCACGACCACATAGAGAAGTCGAAATAGCTTTCTTCTTGTCCAAAATCAATATGACATATGATGTATATATGGGACGTGTGTGTGTATATATTTTCTAGTGTATTGTATAGTATATACATATAATCTTATTGTCCTCAAATTCACAAGTGTATTGAAATCTAACTTTATATTTGTATTTAAGATTTTGTAGCTCAAAATCATTTTAAATTAAAACAGATTAATTTTAAATAAGGCAATTAAAATATTACATTGAAAAATAGTCACTCATTGAGAAATAAAGTCAGTAGCAGTGAACAACTGGTTTGTGTTGACTAATCCTCTTTGTCTTTGTTCTCAAGCAAAACTGCATTTATAAATATGCAACTACTTCCTCTTTTTCTTAATTATAGAAAACATTCTTTTGGATTCTTTAAGGAAAGTAGGTAACTTTTTTATCAAGTTTAGGTCAATAAATGTTATTACAAAATTCAGCTGCTGACGATCATTCTCATGACTTTTAGGTTCAAGAAGATTACATTACAAGACATTTTCTAAGTGGAAATAGCTGTTACATATCTGTATTTTCATCTCCCCATGCCCAAATCCCTTTAAAATTCTCTCTTTTTTTTTATTGCGGGTTCAGAAACCAAAGATCAAAAGATGTCCCTCAATATGTCACTTTGGTTAGTTGTTTTCCTTCATATTTATTCAGTCTTAGCTTCTGATTCAGATCCAGTTCAAGACTTCTGCATACCAAGATCCGAGTTTTCATCCATTTTTGTCTCCTGCAAGAATTCGTCCTTAGTAACCGTTGAAGATTTCGTGTTTTCTGGCATAAAAAGCCCAGGAGAATTCAGTAAATCTGGATTTTCATCCATTCCAGTTAGTGTTAGTGTCTTTCCTGGTTTGAACACATTAGGCATGTCGTTTGTACGCGCTGACTTTGAGCCAGGCAGCATTAACGTTCCACATTATCATCCCCGAGCAACTGAGACTGCTTTCGTGCTAGAAGGAAAGATTTATTCGGGATTTGTTGATTCAAGAAACCGAGTTTTTGCAAAAGTGATCGAGAAAGGGGAGGTAATGGTGTTTCCGAAAGGCCTAATACACTTTCAGATGAATATTGGAGACTCGCGGGCTACAATTCTTGGGAGTTTTAATAGTCAAAATCCAGGTTTACTGAGAATCCCATCTGCTGTTTTTGGATCAGGAATTGAAGAGGAGGTCTTGATCAAGGCTTTTGGATTGAACAATAAGGAATTGGCTAAGTTGAGGAAGAAGTTTCTCCCTATTAGCTGAGGTAGATTACAGGCCTCTTAATTCTTACCATTCTTAACCCCACCCGCTTTTTCATAGTGGAATACAAGTATTTCTTCTAGAATTATTAGTTTCGTTTGTTCTGTTTATTATCCAGTACCCTTTTTTTTTCATAGTAAGAAGTTTTGCTTCATTTCTCCCTTCTTTGGTGTTTCTGATCAAGGGACTGAGAAATTATCACATATATTTTCAGATTGCAAATCTAGTTCCTGTGCTTTGTCTAAATCAAAATCATTTAAACTAAGTATAAAAGTTTAAGTCATTAAAGAAGAAGTTATATTTATATTTATATTTATCTTGAAGTCGCCCGTAAGTGCATAAAAAGGCCAAAACTAGTACGCAATTTTTTTTATAAATTGTTAGCAGTAAGACTTGAGTACAAGACTTTCACGTGAACCACCTCATCTTGTCTAAGGAACGAGAAAATGATCTATGTTTCATTTTATCTTCGACAAAATTCACCAACATACTTTCATTTACGCTCTATTTGAGCCCCATTTTTTGGGGAGAATAGATTTATAATAGTGATTTTTTTAGTGAATGTGTGGTTAAAAGTAGAAGAAAAAACTTGATTTACGTGTAAATTTATTTTATTGAAAAAAAGGTGTAGTTAAAAATGAATTTTTTTAGAGAATGGGCCTCAAATTGGGGCTTACTTTTTTAGATTCACACAGAGATGGAAGGAGGAAGAATCAAGTTGATGGTGATTACAAAGATAAAAGTATAAAGAAAAAACCAATATAAATTATTATAAGAGATATCAGTACTTAATTTTTGAAAAGGTGCCTTAATTTGGGGAGGATTAAGGGCCTATATTTGATGTAAAAAAAATTGAATAGATTTTTGCAAATGTGATTTTTTTTTTTTTTTTGGAAATTGTATCGTTAAAATGTAGGGAAAGATACGAGTCATGTGCAATATTATTTTATCCGGAAAATATGTAGTTGAAAATGAGTTTGGAAAAATCTTTATCAAACATGGGCTAGATTTATAGCAAATGTTCACTTTTCAACCACCACGGCTTATCCTACATTAAGGAAAAGCAAGACGAAAGCCCTTATTGTTCTATTATCAACTTCGTAAATTTTGACGAAAATTAAAAAGAGTCTACATAAACGACGTTCTTACATTTCACATACAATATATTTGATTTTTTTAATATTATGACTAACGGATTCAATAAGGAAGAGAATTACAAAATGACTAAAGAAAACTATCGATAGTGCTATAAGATAAAATAACCAAATCAAACTCAAACCATTAGTTTGGTATCACATGGACGTCAACAACATGGCTTTAAACCAAATCAACAATTCGCTACAACACATGAAACACGTCTACGTAAATTGTAGTTTCTAAAAACATGGTATGCAAAGTGTAGTATCACATGAGGTCGATCAGTTGCCTAATGACTTCATTCAATTTGATGCTTTCGATGTACACCTCGACAACTTCCACATGATAGAGAAGGTATAATAAGAAAGCAAAAAAGTTCAATTGTCCCTTGGAGTGGATTAAATGATATTGTCAGTTGGTCTATGTAAAATTATCTTCCAAACATATTAAAGTACACCCTTAGAAGGTCAAAAAGAAGGTAGCACAATCATATTAGAGTGCAGTGCCCAAAAAAAAAGGCATGATAGATGTCCAAGACACAATCATTTTACACAAGGTGGAACCGTAAAGCCTAAGGAATAATCAATTTTCTTGAGGGGTATTTTTCTTGATTCCACGAATTTCTTTCCTACCGAAATCATGGCAAAAAATCGCACTCTGCAATTAAAATTCTTGAAGAAATTCTAAAGAAAAATTATCCACTTCAAGATGATTTGAATAAACCTGTTATATTGTGAATCTCGTACGAGAGAAATTAGGAGTAATTGTGATTTGTTTTCAGAATAGAAAATGTGGTTTGAAAAAGAGAGATTCTTGTTTCCAGCTTAACTTTACTTCCACCCTCACTCTTGTTGAAAAGGATTGGATGGTACTAGATAATATCTAATACGACATATCAAACATGCTCTGCGAAAATATGAAAAATAAAGCCGGAATAGCTAACAACAATATTTTTGACATGTGGAAACTCCGACAAAGTCTCAATTCTTGCAAGCCATTTTCACATGAAAATACAGTGATCCACCATCACAGATATATTTTTGGAGAAGCTCCTAGACTACGATTTAACCACAAAGTCACTTGAATAAACATATTATTATCACAACATTAGAACACTCGGTACACACACTTAGCAGCTGCTGCTACATACTATTACTTCATAACTCTTGAAAGGTTTCTCTAGTAACCATCGTAATATACGAAATACGGCTGCAAGACATGTTTGGTACGTAGTACTGTACACTATTGCACAAGATAGCATATAACTTGTTCTTCTTGTTTAATCTTGTCCAATACTGTCCTTTCCAATCTAGTAAATCAAACACGTCATCGGTGTTTCATTCTCAAAGCATAGCATTTAACATCTCATTCCAGGTATCCGGCACACCAGGGAGACACCAATGGCTACAATCAGAACTATAGCTTCTCATTTCCCGCTTAGCCTTTTCGCCTAGAGCCCTGGCATAAATAGAAGGATGCCCATCTTGTCTAAGAGCTGACATTGTTGTAATGTCCTGCAAATATACCGGAAATCTCGTTCTTTTCAGCACTTCTTGCAAAACCAACAGTTGTTCAGGGACCTGGGGGTGGTTGAAATAGCCTATAGGTTCTCTCTGATTGTAGCATTTCAAGCCATTTTCTCTACAAAAGACAGAAAAAGATATCAATGCAAGGAAACAAGAACGTTGATATTTTCATTCCCCTGATTAAATTTTGAGTAAAAGATGCAATATTACCTGTTATGCCTAGGCGACATGCTTCGGAAAAAGACTCTGGTTTTCCGAGGATCAAGATTTAAATCTATCCAATTAGCCCACGTCATGAGTCCTTTTTCATATGCAACCATAGGATTCATATTTTTATAAGCATTGTTCCCTTCCATAAGAAAGTCCCACCTGCAGTTTGGTACAAATCTTCAAGATTATGTTTATGGTTATTAGAGCCACACTACAATACATAATCAAGAAGACTCGACGACAACAACATAAAACTAAATCTTATTCTCAATAAATTAGGAGTCAGCTACCCGTAGCAGTTATAATAAACCATGCTTCTTTCAATCTTGTTGTACTCTGATCGCCACACTTATAAACGGAAAAAATACAGAGGATCTAGAGAATTTGATCATAAAACGAATCTTACGAGCTCCCTTTTTCAGAATGAGTCCACCAATGAGCTGAATCAAACACAAGAACATCAACTTCTCTCCAATATCTTGCATTCTCCTCTATCAAATCAAGATGCAATATTCTCTTACTTCCAGGCCCTTTCTTCAATTCAACTAGGAAAGGAGCCCAACAAAACTCAATGGATGTCTCATAATCCTGCAATGATCAAGTCACCACATGATTTGAAGTTAATAAATCATCGAGTTACTAAACAGAAAATGTCATATTATGAGAAAAAGTCGTGGAAAAAAGTGTCGGACTCACCAATGCCTGGAAGGCCATGGTAGGACCGTTATAAGTAACCGTCTTTCGAGAAGTTGGAATAACTGACTGAATTAAACATACAAGAGACTCCCATTGATTCCTCGTTATGGAATCACCTACAAGCATTATTCTTTTCCTCCTCATCCTTGCAAGAAAATCCAATGCATCAAACCTGCATTATCCAATTCATTTCGTCCAAATTTTCATCTTCAGTTTGTCACTATGCAACATTCTATGCTCATCAATTTTAATAATATAAACCTGCTTTCAAAAAGATATTGATATGCTCGATTTAATAGCACCAGACATAAAGAAGAAAAAAGTTAAAATCTTGTCCTTTTGTCCTGAGCAGCATACTGCATACCAAATGTGTCCTTATACATTGCATATCTCAATCCTAATGTGTGTAAACTCACTGATAAAAGTACCCACAAAACATGCATTTAATGTGTGTAATATCACTCATAAAAGTACCTTGGAATTTCACAGCCATGGGGCTTCCATTTCCATTTCTCGTAATCGGAATCTGGGCGTCCATTTTTCCGACACGTGACAGCAGTACTAAGATATGGGCAAGTAGCATCATAGAGTGGGTAAGATTGGTCATAAACCCATTTTCCAGTGCCAAAATCACAGCTCCTGAGCGATGAATGCCTATTTTGAACCATGTTGATTTCATCATCTTTATCATCCAGCCACTGTAGCTCTTCTTGTTCATATCTCGAGCATACAGCAAAAGAGGAAAACAGGAGAAAACTAAACCAGAAGAGGAGAAAATTGGCGTGAAAAATAGCCATATTTTTGCAGCCAAAGGAGACGGTAGTACGTAGCTAGTCTTTAACACTTTGTATATCTGTTGAAAACACTTTTGGGTTGACAAAAAATTGCGCAATTTCGGCTTGACTCGCGGTAAATGGCTATTCATGCAAATATTTTAATGGTGGCATTTAATCACTCATGACTCAACCACCCATTAGCAAGTCATTTCAAGAACGACTCTTTGAATACGATAGGTTATCTATTTTAAGTTTTTAACGAGTTAATGCTTTAAAATAAGTTTTAATGGAATTTTAGCTCATATTTGGTACACATTAAAATTTTCATTTTTATTCTTCTACTTATTTTCAATCACACATTCTTTAATAAAATAATATTTTCCATCACATCAATAACTTTTTCTTCTTTTCAACTAAACATTCTTTATCAATCTACTATTACAGAATACATATTATACATTCTTCCCAAATAATGTGGCTCAAACACACTATTTTAACATTTTAAAATAGAGAGATTATTTAAATCTCATTTGAATTGATTAACCATTAACATATAAAAATATTTTAAATAAGGATCAGTTTGATTGCAAAGGTGGAAAATGAATGGAAATAAGATGTTTTACAGGGAAAAGACTTGCCTAAAAATTGTTTTACTGAAAATTGTAATTAATTGTGTTTGATTTGCATAATTTTTTATAGAAAATGTTGAAAGTTTGGTATCCATTTTGCTTCATTTTTTATGGAAATTGTCCATTAAAGTTATAATGTTTTCTACCATTGGATCTAGAATTTGTTCCAATTGCAAAAAAAAAAAAAAAAAAAAAAATCATACTGAATATCATTCGTTTGACTTTGTTTTACATGGAAATTGTCAATAAAAGTGATTTTTTTTTTTACCATTGT
>CAIGRQ010254745.1:0-11557 GCA_903798375.1 Fraxinus sp. D2006-0159 | reverse complement strand
ACTGGAGGTGGTGGTGGATACTATAGCCCCACTCCAAGCTCTGCCCCAACTACACCCACCATTGTGAGTCCACCCACCATTTTAAGTCCTCCAACCACTCCAATCGACCCTGGAACTCCCATTAGCCCAATCGACCCCGGAACTCCATCTATACCATCACCTCCATTTGGATTTGATCCAAACTCACCGCCTTTTACTTGCGTGTAAGTAATACTATTCATCTTCGTTTTTTAAAATCACACTAGATGACCTGTTTTATTAATAATAATGATAAACATAGTCCAGACTTTGGAGGAGTCTCGGCCTGACCATGCTGCAAAATAACACTAGTTTTGTTTTGTTCGTGTAAACTGCAGTTACTGGAAGACTCACCCTGGACTGATCTGGGGACTGTTCGGCTGGTTGGGAACGGTCGGTGGAGCATTCGGTGTAACTAGCCTACCTGGGCTCGGATCCAGCACGAACCTGCTACAGGCTCTTTCAAACAGCCGACCAGACGGGCTCGGAGCACTGTACAGGGAAGGCACAGCTGCTTTACTAAACTCCATGGTGCACAGGGGCTTCCCTTACACAACAAGGCAAGTTAGAGATAGTTTTGCAGCTTCACTTAGCTCAAACAGTGCTGCAACAGCTCAAGCTATGCTATTCAAGCAGGCTAACGAGGGAAGAACCAAGCCTAGAGCTTGAATTACAAGTAATCTTTATTTTGAAATCTGAGTAACAGTGTGCTTTTTCATGTTTAGTTTTATGTTCATGCTGTATTTCCTTAATTTGAGTGAGGTATTTAGGATGGAATTTTATGTTTATTCTTAGGTTTCAATGTAAGATGGATACCAACTTTGTGGTTTGTTTTATTCACACTTATATGCCATAATTAATCCACTCTCCCGTGTTTGGTTTTTCATATACCATCCTAGCCATCGACTTAAAAAAAGTAAAGGGTCAAGGGTTAACGGGTCTTACTGGGTTGAATCGAGATCAGACGGACTTATTTGTCTTTATCCACTTAATGAAAAACAATAATCAAGATAGTTTTAAAGAAATAGTAATATTTCTAGATAATAATTAGCATCTCTATGTCTCTTTGGTTATTGTTTTGTTCAGTTTAATGCAAGAGCAAAGCTGTTTGTCCCGGGATTAAGTAGTACGGTTCTTAGACCCTGTCTAGCATGGATTTTCACAATTGATTATTTGACCGTTTCCAAGGAAGCTGAGTCCCACCTGTGAGTGAAATGGTCAAAAATGACAGCTAAAACGGTCAGATTATTGCTTTTTTGGGTAGTTTAACGGCTGAAATTCTGCTTAAAATCATTGCCAAACAGGGCCTTAATGTAATAAATTCGACTGAAGTACAATTATGCATTTTATAAAACACTTGTTTCATTTAGAAGAAATATACGTGTAAGCGTAAACACACACATCATCAAAATGCTCTCCTTTGATCCCTCTTGTAACATGTAATGACAAGATCTATAAAAAATATTCGTAAAAATGGGAATTTTCGAATGGCAAAAGGGCTATTGTCTGAAAATAATATTAATCTTAATATTCAAAAGGTAATAGTAAATTAATGAAAATAGTAAACCATCCTCCCTTGAAGATCCTTTTTTCCCCCTTAAGATCCACCAAACCTATTAAAAACTATTGAAAGACAAATAACAAGTTAGAATGATCGAAAGGTTCAATTGGGATCTGCCCCACACTCTAAAATATAATAATAAAAATAGACTCTGAATTTTCAGTTAACTAATTCAAATTAAATTTAAGCTCTTTGGACTCGATTTTAATTTTAATACATTTTTCTCTTTCTTCTTTTCAACAACTTGCAGGGTACGAAGCCAAATTTCTTTTGGCATACTCCAACTTTTAAGGTGAATGTATGTGGTCCATCTGGTGGGATTAGTATCTCATGGGTTTACATAACGCAAACATAAATAGATTATCTACAATGGTTCAAATCATTTCCTTCTATGATTGACTTAGAGAACCCCTTTCTTCCATTTTATCCCTTTCATCTTCTCCAAATAACTTTAAGGGTCTGTTTAATTGTAAGGGTGGAAAGAAAATGAATTCCAGAAAAAGTAATTGCCTAGAATTTGTTTTGCAGTGAATTGTTAATTTATGTGTTTGATTGGTATAATTTTCTACTCGAAAAATTTTTAAATTTTGTGATCGTTTAGCTTTGTTTTAAATGAAAATTGTCCATTAAAGTGATAATTTTTTTTTCCACAATTGGTTATAAAATTTGTTTCCATTACCAAAAAGCAAAAAACGAAAAAAAAATTCCCAAAAAAGTCATTTTTTTCATCAAAGTATAGTATTCGTTTGGCTTTGTTTTACATAAAAATTGTCCATTAACAGTTGGTTATGAAATTTGTTTTCATTGCCCAAAAAAAAAAAAAAACCAGTCAATCCAAAAAAGAGGAAATCAAGCACGTGAAGCAAGGACCAAGAAAATAAATTCTCATCAACTTTTGGCTTATCAAACATGACATTAGCATGGAAATGGAAAAGAAATTTCTACTTCCATGGAATTTAATGCCCATCAAATTTCAGAGAGAACTCAAAACTTTCCTTCAGAAGTATAGCTATCGATTCCCTTTTTGCAGTACACAACTCTTCAGCCAACTAAATTCTCCAAACTTCTACTTTTTCTGGTGAATAAAACCATAACAGATCTGGTAGTCTGCAAATGCTCAAAACTTTGCTTGCTTTCTTGGGTTCATCTACCTTTTTAATTGCTACTATTATTTTCTGTCACTAAATTCGTATGTGTCCAATTAATATGATCCAATTAAATTAGCAGACGTTTAGAGTCGCATAGTTTATTGAAAAATCATTCTATTTGCCAACTATTCATCCAAAAAAATCAAAAATCACGACTTTATAAACTCAGGTCATAAAACAAATAAACAATACAAAAACAAATTGTTGGTGAAATCAGAACATGGGAACAATCATTCCTTCTCTTCCCTATTGCTTAACACCAACTCCCGGTAACCTAAAATTCAACAATGTCAATAAATTTCCCTCGGATCTCACAGCACGTTCAAACATCAAATACATTATGTGATTATACCTTTTTAGTTGTTACCTGAATTTTCTGCGCACAACGCCGCCTGGAGTGGAGGAGAACAGAGGCAGCGTCGCAACGGTGAGAGTCTGAGAGACGAACGAGTGAAGGAAGTGAATAGTGAAGAAGGAAGACTTGATGTTTTCTTTCTTTTTTGGATTGGGCTGGGTAGCCCCAGAAGTTTAGGGTGGGCCCTGAGCCTTATTGGGGGCGGAGCCTCTGGGCAAAGCTTCAAGTTAGACGAGGATTAGGAGTAAAAAAATGTTTTTTTATTTTAATATTATTTTTAAATTTTTAATCAATTTTTAAATTATTAAAATAATACATATCAAACATATAAAATTTTAAAACACTATATTAAAAGAAAAAATATGCGCCTAGGCGCACAAAAATTTTAAAAATAAAAAAGAAAAAAAAAATAATAATTTGAAAAAGTGCAAAAAAGCGCTTTTTAAAATACTGTATAAAACAAACGCAAGGCAGCATATTATTTCCAGTTTACAGTGAAGATTTTTTCCATAATATAACTGGTCCATTTTTTCCATAATAAAATCAAGATTCTCAATTGTGTGTAGAGACCTCAAAGCTAGCTAAACATTGCTAGACACTTACATGAATCTTAAGACATCAAACTGTGACATTGCTAGAAGTTTTCGAGGGAATGAAACCAAATATAAGACAAGCAGAGTCGTTTTAACGTCGTGGTAAGTTCTCAGCAACACAACAAAATGAAGCATTCCTTATTGCTAGTAACATTATCTTCTAGCGAATTCTTTCATGCAGCAGCTACATGTCACCAGAATATACAATGCATGATCAATTCTCTACAAAATCACGTGTATTAGTTTTGACGTAATAATGTTAGAAATTGTGAGTGGCAAGAGAAATAGTGGATTTTTTTAGTGAAGATCAACGCCTCAACCTTCTAGGACACGTAATATTTGTCTTAGATATGTTTACATATCTATAGATTTTACCTTAAACTATTTTTTCTGCAAAGTTCCATTAATAAGATTGACTTTATGCATCAGGGACCCATTATAAATGACACCGGACAGAATAATGATTATTCTGTAAGTTGGAATCAATTGACAATACAAGAAATAATATCTCCAAAATTCTGCTTAAATCGAGCTCTTATTCTTTGTCTAAAAGGCAATCGAAATATTATTATAAATGGCAAAAAATAACTTAAATTGATGATTCGGAAAGGAAAATAGGTGTATTTGGGTTCGAAATTGATGGACCACGTCGTGCGCGCCGAAAAGACCTTTTCGGATTGGGGTCATGGGCATGATTCTGATAACCGTAGCAAAAGTTATGGCTAAAATACTGAAACATGCTCGAAGATGACCTCAACTAGGAAATATCCAATTATTTGCCAATTTTGCACTGATCTACCAACTCATGGTATCTCAGCGCCATTAACGTACTATCAGACAACTCGACCTCATCTGACTCGGATCCTCCTGCATCAATAAAGTAGGAAGGTCACTGAACTAGTAGAAAACTGGTAGATTTGGCAAGACACTGTTTTAATGCGTATTCCGGTCCAATTTGGTCTGTATAAGTAACCATCTTAGGTCTAGGTCAAGTCCATGGCAGAAATTGTGTTAAATGTGCCTTTTTTAATTTGCCTGCGAAATAAATATTTACTTTTCTAATTAGATACTAAGATTTCCAATAAGCAGGGCCGACCCTCAAATTTTAGGTGTCTCATACGACATTTTAAAATGGCATCCTTTTCAAGAAATTTAAAAAATATATTAAGAAAAAGTATGTTTCAATAATATTATTTCATTGCAAAAATATGACATTTAAATATTTATTTATTTTTTACATGTCTTGAATAAGAAAAGTACAAGTAAAGCTCAATAGATCCTCCCAATCTTCATCAAAATTCATATCTCATTACCAAAGAATAATCCAAACCACTAAACTTTTCGTGCAATTCCAGAAATCAGAAACATTAAATTCCATGTGTAAACTTGTAATGCAACAAATCAAATAAAAATATTTCTCCGCATTTCTAAAAGTAAACTAACTAACTAAACTTTCGTAATCAATATGTTCTAACAAATTTTGTTCAACAATATCAAAGCTAGCACATTCAATCGTTCTTGTGACATGTTGATTGCAAATAAGATTTTAATAACTTCAATTTTGAAAAACTTTTTTAGACGGATACAACAGTAACATGAATTGTCAATAATGTTTTATAAGCAATAAATGTATTTGAAAATCAACCCAATCTTTTCAAATAAATTAATATATCAAAAGCCTCTTTTGTTTCTTTTAGCAAAAGATTTTGCACTAGCACGTAAATCAATTCAAATAGTCATGTCGTTGATATGCACATTATTCATTTCATGTTCTTTAAGCCTGACACTAAGATGTGCCCAATCATTAAAATGATGATATTACTATGTATATTGTACTACTGTAGTACAAGCAACAAAGACTTATGGTAGAGTTTATTCTCTTTTCTATTTGACCGTTTGTCGTGGGTTAAAGGGTGTGAGAAAGGAAAGTAGTGAAAAAGGATTTGTGGTTAGCTTTTTACTCTTCACTTTAATCACTTGAATTTTAGGTTGTTTATTGTCTTATTGGATTAGTAATTGGTTAATGAAGTAAATGGGGCATTTGGGATTGGGGTGGTAAAATAGATAGTTTAATTTTAATTTAATTTTTTTTTAAGTAAGGTAGTTTAAAATTTGAAAAAACAATTATTTTTTTTCAATAATATGCTAAACTAAAAAAATATTAATGTAATATAAATATTTTTTTTTACATAGATATTGTGCCATTTAACTCAACATAATAACAAAATTTAAAATTTTTAAAATTAGTAAAACATTTTAAATATATAAATATACATATATATCCACCTATAATAATAAAAATAATAAAAATTGGTGTCCCTACAATGCTGAGACCAACTCACGCAAAAATTATGATTTAATTTTGTTATATCATAATACATTTTCATTGCATCATAAACATGATAAATATAGATGTAGAAGAAATGTTATATAAAAACTCTCATATATGAACTGCTGAGAGTTTTAGCTAGCTTTAAGATTACAGCAAGTTTTGTCACAACTTTGAAAATAGTAAGTTCTTACACTGAAAATTCTCACACACTTGAAAGTACATCAAAATTCAGAAAACTAGAGATCCATCTTCAGAATTTCATGTTGCAATTGAAGAACGAAGCCGACTAATCCATTCAAAAGAGTTCTCCACACATATTAGCTGCAGGAACAGCATTGCATAATAACTATGGTTAGTTAATAATTATGTTTTTGGTGGGATATACGACCTACGGAATAAAAAACACAAAACTTTGGAGGGGGCATACGGCCTAAACTCCAATCAAATTAAAGAATCTTAGATGTTAAGGCCATGTTTGTTTCGGATTAAAATCAGATTTTAATTTAAGTCAAACAATCAATCAATATTAATCACATCTTTCATAGATTTCACAGTTTTTCAACCATACAGGTCTACTAAAAATTTAATTTTAATTCCCACCAAACACCCACTAAGTTAGGTTATATATATATATTGTTGTTGAAACATGGATTATCAATGCTATTGAATCCTATAATCCTTAATGAATTGACTTCAATGGATTTTATGGGCTTTTTCTTGTTAAACAACTGAAGCCTAATGCTTGTTGTAGCTTGCATTAGTATCATAGTACAGTACCTTTGTTAGGAGAGCTGTTGGGGCAGTCCTAACGAGAGTATGGCAGATTAGGTTCCATGAAGTTTACGGGGAGGAAATTCTGAACATCATAAGTTTGTGAAGTCATAGGCTGGTATTCGGACGCTGGCATCATGTTCAATTGCTGTTCTGCTCTCTCAGTCTCAGCTATCTGCACCATTTCATCAAAATTTAACAATCTGTTTTACATAAATTGCAAGATTGCAGGATATATTATTTAGCCTCTCTTTCTTTTTTTTGGGTGTGTGAGGGGGGAGGTGGGGCGGGGTGGGCGTAGAGAAATAGAGTTATATCATGTACCTTTGCTCGTAGATACATGTTAGCATTATGCAGCTCTAACTCCTGGTATGTCAAGTCACCATTGAAACCGGATTTTAGCATCAAATATTATGTAACAAATTAATTAGCCATGTTTGAGACCCATTATCTAAAAATCATTTTCACCCCCACACTCATTTCAACGACGCATACTCTCAATAAAAAATTTTATACGTAAACCAAAAACTTTTACCTAGTTTTAAACGACACATTTTCCAAAAAATTCTATTACGAAACTCATTTTTTTTTTCTTTTGACAAAAAATGGAGCTCAAACAGATGCTTAATACGTTGCATAAAATAGATTATATTGTGGATCAAAGAAAGAAAAAGGTGCAATTAGATTGTGCTTAATGAGAGAAAATTGCAGAAGAACAAGTACTAGTTCAAACACCATCCAGGCCAGGCAGAGCTTTTACGCCTCCACCTCGACCCAATGTGGGGTTTGTGATGATACCATTAGACATAGTTTTATCGTGTTGAACTCGTTTTTTGCAGGTCGCTCTATCCCCCTTCAAATTTGTACTTTCCGTTGTCGTGATTTGCTAAACAAATATCAATACGATTGCTAGTTCAATTATTTTTTTCTTCAAGACTATAGAAGTAAGGATTGATACTTACCCTCTTCTGCATGAACTCAATTTCAGCAAACAGTAATTCATTCTGGAAAATTTCTCGAGCATTAGTCTCATCAAATCAACAATGAACTCAAGAAAATTACGAAACAAAATTTAGAAAAAAATGATCACCTTTTTCGAATGAATTCTTCCAATGGCCTTCTCCACTTTAGTCTCTAAGTTCTTGAGTTCCTTGTACTTCAAAGTGCCAAGGTCCTCGCCAAGAATTTGTCTGCACATGATGCAATGTGAGTTAATCATAAATGCCAACTTGTAAAATGTCTGCAATAATTTAACTAATAGCATCTAATGATTAACTAATTAACCTGTTTGTATTCAGAATCTCTCGTATTTGTCTTCGCAGCTTGGTGGATTCTTGCTGATAGAACTAAGAATTTAGATTACATATGAAATTATAGTCAGAATGGCGCATTAAAATCGAAGTCGTAGAGTGCAATTTCTAGTTGGAAGTAAGGTTGTTACATCCCTTCCAAAGTAACAACTCGTTCATTAATATACTTGAGTGTAAAGAAACGAAGAACAGTATACGCTAGTCATAGTTTACCACTTAAATGCTTAACATTTTAGTTTTTACCTGTGTGTTAGCCACAGAAACAGATCCTGGATTCAAGGAATCGACACATTCTTTCTTGTATCTATCAATAGTTGCCCTAACACTGCATTTACATATGATTATTTCAATTTCAATGTCGAAAAATGTGTCTAAACATATGAAATGTAAATAAATTCTTCATTTTACATCATTTTACGTATGAAATAGTAATAAAAGAAGCAAAACAATAGTGAAACTTCAAAACTTTCTTGTACTTCTGTACCAAATATGTCCAAACGATGTTTGGATTGCATAAGAACATCAAAACTAGACTAGTTAGTTGACCATAGACGTAAATGTGACATCGTGTCGACTGCGAAGAATAACTATCGAATGAAAATATGTTAAGAAAACCGTTCTAATAATTCAAAGAACCTGTATAGCTAGTTCAATTTTTAAACCTAGCTAGTTTAACAATTTCTTCTACTAATTCCTCATTAATGCACTGTGTTAAATTTGGTAATGGTATAGCCGTAAAGGGTTTATTTTTTACCAGTCAAAAAGTAACTGTGCTGATTAAATTTACTTTTAAATTTGAAGCATTCACATTACAGACTATGCATCAGTTATTCAGTCACACAGAACATCACAGTGAAAACACATACATGCACTTTCAGTCTGGATAACCTTAATTTTCCCGAGCTACTGATTGGTTGTCCTCTGCCACGCTGGCACAAGATCCCACAATATGATTAGCTCAAGCATCTTTGTTATGGGATCTTGCCACGTGTACACACATCCTTTGCACCAAGTGTAATACCCAACTAAATCACCCTATTACCCACCTCGATCCATTCAAAATCCCGATATTGCTTTCATGGATCCAGTTCTACCAGTGACATGTTTTGAGTATTTTTATGTTTTTTAACACATACAAAAATACTTTTCTCACACGCATATTTATATATGAAATGTGTATGTATATATGGTAAGTCTTGTTTGTCTGTGATCTTTTCTTCTTTCTGAATGTTCAGAGCAGCCATTTTTTGCTCTCTTTCCCATACACTGTAAAGAGCTTAGGAGAATCAAAGAAACCCCATTAAAAGATTAATCTATTGGCACCAATGGCATGCAAGAAATCATTTTTCTCGGAGAAATTCTTCGGCGGGGACAGTCTCACTCAAAGCACAACACCATAGACTTTGAACTCACTCAAATCACAATAACTCGAACTCAAACAGAATGGGTAAATAGACTTACTCCAGGTTCAGGGTGTTCGTGCAATGAGTAGACGTCCCACTGAACTTTTTCTCCGTCACTTGAACTTGAGGAAGACAAACAGAAAGGAAAACTGTTTTCCCTCTAAAAAATCACTTTTCAGAAGTGCAAAATGGGGAAAATATTTAAAGAAAATGGTTACCCACTTTAGCTAAGTCATTTCTTCATGCTTCTGTTGCATCTTTAAATCTTCAGAAGCTCTTTTTAGCTTCAAAAAGTGGACTTCGAGATGGAAATGCAGAAAGTGTAATTTTTTCATCTTTTGAGAAAAAAAAATTTTAGACCAAAGAGGTGAGGAAAGGGAATACCCCCAAGAAAGGGAATAAGTTTAGAACTGAAAAATCATGTCTGAAATCACCAAAGATTCCTTGGCTAAAGACAAAACTTTGTTCACATCTTATTTCAAACCCTAACTATGGTTGCCATGCTTTAATGTTCCATCAATAGACTACACTCTACAAAGGGGGGTAAAATGGTAAAACTGAAAAACTGAAAAGTACCATCCTGTGAAATTGATGTAAATATGTCATTTGACTAACTCACATGGGATTCTTATGAGTTTTTGTTCATACCTTTTTGAGCTTTGGATTTGAAACCCTAAGTTGCAAAGTTTTAGGTTAATTGTTTCTTTGATTTGTTCAAACTGACGTGAATTAGGGAAGTGTCAATGAGATGAAGTGATTGGACAAATGAGAACTTGACAAAGTATAGCACACAGTGGAGGTGATTTTTCAAGACTTTTCATATTTTGTTAACCCTACAAGATCTTTAAACTCCTACTGTTTATTACATCACTTCTATTTCCATCTATTGCAACAGATCTTAGAGGTATACACAAGATCTGAGAAGAAGCCAAAAAAAAAGAAAGAAAGAAAAAAGAAATTCACAAAGCTCATAAAGTAAATAATCAAGAAAGGCATGTGAATCTTTGTATATGTTTCCTTACAAATCCATGACAGAACTTGTGTGATCATCAGTACAAGCTTCTAAATTCTCAATAATATACAGGAAAAACACAAGAAGAAAAATAGATGATAGAAAAATGAGATGAAGAGTTGAGATTTTTACAATAGAACCCAAAAATGCAGATGTAGAACTGTGGAAATTTTTTTTTAGAAAAAAATTATAACTTTCCACACAATTTATGGTAGATCTTGTAAAAGGGTACTTGAAAACGAAAATCAAAGCATAAAATCATGTAAAATGGATCCTGAAAAGGAAGCATGAAACCTTAACCTGTTATTTGAATATTCATACAGTTTTCCACGGTTTGAGAAGACGATAAGAGCAACTTCAGCATCACACAACACAGACAATTCATAAGCCTTCTTAAGTAGGCCATTTCGGCGCTTACAGAAGGTGACTTGTCGATTCGTGGTGTTTTCGATCCTCTTGATTTCAATTTTCCCTCTTCCATTTTTCCTCAGTTGCAAAGATGACTCGGATTCTTGATTAGGAAACTCCATTGATCCTAAGCTGAAACGAGCAAAATAATTTTTTTTTATTGTGTTTAGAAGTTGATTAAGTTTATAGCCTGATTTGGGGAATGGTAGAAAATGGAAAGTTTTGTATGTTTATAGTTAACAGTAGTCACTGACCTGGTAAGGAAAAATATAGAAGGAGAAGGTAAAGAATAGAGAACCAAACAATTGTTATGTATTTCTCTCTTCTTGTTGAAATATTCGTATACCACAGCTGTGAAGAGGAAGTTGCAAGAAATGGAAGTCAGTCCAGTCCCCCACCCCCCCCCCCACCCCCCACCAACAACATTATTATCTTTGAAAATAATTAATTTCGGAGAGTCGAATCTCTTCGTCTAACTTTACAAGATGATCTACAAAATGGACAAGCGTAAAAAGATGTGTTGGATATTATTTTCGACTTGATGTATCGGAGAGCTTGCGTGACAACAATACGATACATACTTTGACACGTGTCTAATCTTGTATCTAATGCTATATAATTGTGTTGTTCAAATATTGGTAAATGA
>CAIGRQ010254736.1:0-17723 GCA_903798375.1 Fraxinus sp. D2006-0159 | reverse complement strand
GTTCGGGAGTTTTGCCCAGCCCTATGACCACAGATGAGGTAACAGAAAGATCGAAATCCTGAAAGTGACCAATCTACGGTGAAACAGGCCAGGGCATCATAAAATTTTGAGAATATGATGGAAAGTTTCATCATAGATAATTTTCGAAGTGATTTGAAAATTTAATTGTGCAAATATAAAAAAACTGCGAACATGAAGCTGAAAACTATTTATGAAGTCAAACCATAGTATACAAAAGAGTTAACCTTATGTTCTGCATCCTGAAGTAGTAGAAGTTTCCCCACTTATGAGAAGGTCCTTGCTGATGCTTTGCTATGTACTGCTTATGAGCCCATTCCTGGCAATGCGATGAAATATAATCATAATTGTTAGAAGTACTTTAAATTTATTATCTATTTTTCTCAAGTGAAATAGTAACAACATTTTAGGGCGTGTTCGGTAGAGATTAAAATTGGATTAAAATTGAAAAACGACTAGCTATTGTTGACTTTTATTAGACGAGTGGGACCCAATAATGACTATATTTTCAATTTTAATTGGATTTTAAGCACGACCGAACATTACCTTAATGTCAGTAGATCAATATCACAATACACGTGAGAATTCTGACTATAGTATTAATTGTCAAAATTCATATCTGTAAATGTTCAGCACGTGGAAGCAAATAAATATTTATTATTTAAGAATTCCTAAGTTCAATGAATACGAATTTCTTGTCCAAGGATTTTTCCATCACGACAATTAAAGGCTTTTCATTTTCAAATCTGTGAATGCAGGTAGGACAAGTGTTAATGACTCTTCTAGAGATAATTCTTAAGTACATTATATCAGGAAGAAGGCAATATAACCTGCTGGTCTTCAGGAAGGGGGAATACATCACCAAAGATTGTTACTCTTGCATTTGATAAGCCACTCCATCCAGGAATCTAAATAAATTTGCTGATAAATGTAACTATAGGTGAAGAAAGGCAAAATAAGACGGTGGATGTAAGGGTGAAGTACTAACCTGCACTACTAGTGTGCATCTTGGATCAGCCAACAAATTTCTCGTGTGTATAGCCAGGGGTGAAAATGAAAATATTGGATCTGCAGAACATTAAGGAATTAATCCCTCAGTGCAGGATTGATGGCTTATTTAATTTGGCATAAAATATGGAGGTAGAGGTAGCAATGTGATGTAATTTTCAAGATTTTTATTTTTATCCCCAAAATGTGACAGAGAAACAGAGACTTTTTACTTGGAATGTGGATTAAGCACAAAGGTGGATTATTCTTGTAATGACCCAAAACTTACCCTTTGAGTCGTTAAATATATATCATAAAAATAGAACTATCATAAAGATAATTATCCCCAATGTTACAATAATTAAAAATTCAAAAAAAAAAAAAAAACTTTCTTAGTCATAAAGTTTGTTTTTAAAAAATCATAAATTATCTCCTCTTTATTATACCACTACTGGCAAGTTCCAAACTCTAATGTATCGAACCTCAATTACCTAAAAGCNCTTATTCATAAAATTTGTTTTTAAAAAATCATAAATTATCTCCTCTTTATTATACCACTACTGGCAAGTTCCAAACTCTAATGTATCGAACCTCAATTACCTAAAAGCGGGAAAATCATAAATAATGAGATAAAATCCTAATTAGTGAACCACATAAATTGTAATTCATATTTAAAATTCAGGAATTCTTAACGTACATAGGGAGATTGAGGATTAGAAACCGAACTTATATGGTCATAATCCCGTACATAATCATAACATACATAGAAGACACGGGAATTAAAAACCGAACTTCGTAGCTATAATTCCCGTGTGTAGCACTACTAAACTACAATCTTTTGAACTTAAACATATAAGACTCATATCATCGAATTCCGTATTTTAAAGTATGAAAAATGATCTAGCATACAACATATGACTACACTTACCTCGTAAATTTGAAGATGATTTTATAAAACACATGTGAAAGAACTTGACCTCAAATAATTGTTTATGAACTGTGCGTACAGTGTGGGACATTCATAGTTATACACA
This sequence comes from Fraxinus sp. D2006-0159, assembly GCA_903798375.1. Classification (NCBI taxonomy): domain Eukaryota; kingdom Viridiplantae; phylum Streptophyta; class Magnoliopsida; order Lamiales; family Oleaceae; genus Fraxinus; species Fraxinus sp. D2006-0159. The sequence goes on along the minus strand of CAIGRQ010254736.1, from coordinate 15,684 downwards.
CATATATAGATGTACGTAATTATGATAATCATATAATTTAAATTTATCAACCATAATTACATATAATTATACATACATAGACGTATGTGATTATAGTAATATTATAATTTAAGTCAATCGACCATAATTATATATAATTATACATATGGGGGGAATCATAAATATTGAGATAAAATCTTAATAAGTGAGCCACATAAATTGTAATCCATATTTAAAATTTAGGAATTCTTAACGTACATAGGGAGACGCGAGGATTAGAAACCAAACTTAGGTAGTCATATAGAGAGACACAAGAATTAAGAACCCTACTTTGTTACTATAATTCCCGTGTGTAGTGCTACTGAACTCCAATCTTTTGAACTTACACATATATGACATATATCATATTCATAAATCGAATTCCACATTTTAAAGTATGAAGAACGATTTAACGTATAACGTATAATGTATGACTACACTTACCTTGATAATTTGAAGAGAGTTGTAGTAAATACATATGCGAGAATTTAACTTATTCAACAAAGTGATAATTTGTGTGTGTTTGTGGTTGTGATTTAGGTAAAGTATTTATAGGTGGATTTAGGGGTACCAAAAGAAAAGTGTCATAATGGCGTCCCTATAATTGTGCACTAAATAAGGTAATGAGTTACACTAATTATATAATTTGAATCAATCATAATTAGATATAATCATACATATATAGATACACGTAATTATATAATTTAAAATCAATCGACCATAATTATATATAATTATACATATATAGACGCATGTAATTGTAGTAATTATACAACTAAATCAATCGATCATAATTATATAATATTATATCTATATTATTCACGCATATATGACAGTTTATTTATTTAGGAAGGATTCTTCCTAAATTATCTTTCACATATAAGGAGATTTACTTAATTTTCATAATCAATCATAATCACATATCATATACATAGTTCAAGAAATTGTACTTGTAGTCCCTCAACTATTGGCTGATATGCAATTTTATTCCCTAACTTTCATCCTCTTGCACTAAGATCCTAATTTTCATATTTAACGACTATAAAATGAAGTATTATAATTCTCCTAAGGGTAGTAAGTGAAAGAATAACAGGAGGACGTGCTTGTAGATAAAGCGTTTTTAATTTAAATGTCACCAAAACGGAAATGAAGCACTCAAGTTGGGACGATTTGAGCGTTCCAAAGAGCTAGACTAAGGAGGATGTCAAAATGACATGTGGACAGAGATATGACGGGTGGCTTTCAGCAGTGTACATGTGTTATGTCAAAGCATTTATAATAAAAGCCACATCAAGAACATCTACATTTTGATAATTCTGTGCTTGTTATCTAAAGCTGAAGATCCAAAAACAGTTCTATGTTGGTCTGCCAGTTATTGGGGATTGAAATTAGACTTGAAACGACTGCACTCGATATGATTTCCTAATTTTAATCAAAATCCAAATTTCATTGCAAAACAAAGAGTAAAGGAAGTCAATAGCTTGTACACGTAATTGAACTGATTTATCTTTACAAAACATAAGAGTAGAAGAACATTTCCTGACGCAAGAGTGTACTAATTTGACAATGAACAAGACATGGAACAAGAAATGGACCAAAAAAGAGAATAATTGAGGAAAATAGGAAATCAATATTTATACATATAATCAAGGGCTTCTATTACAATGAATAAGCCATCTATATATAGGGCCATTAATTTAAAATCAAAAGAATTTCTAATAAGCTATACTTTATCAAATTATTAAAATTAATCTAATCTAATTAAAACAAATATACTTTGAATAAAATTATGTTTTCAAATCAAAGGAAAATAACTTGATCTGATACTAAATTGACGTAGGAACGTACTAATTTGAAAATGAACAAGATAAGCAACGAGAAAGAAAGGGGTACAAACAGAAGAAGAATTAGGGCAAGAGAAAAATCAATTTATCATATATTCAAGGATATCTATTACATTGAGTAAGCCCATATAGAGCAACTAATCTAAAATAAAAAAAGCTTCTAATAAGCAATAAATTATCGAATAATTAAAGCTAATGTAATCTAATAAGCAATAAATTTATCGAATTATTAAAACTAATGTAATCTAATTAAAACGAATATACTTTGAATAAAACTCTATTTGAAAATCCAAATTAACTTGTAACTCTATCTCCACCAATTCCATTCTACCAGTTTACATAACAAACCCACGCGTCACTATTTACTAAATGGCTTAAATAAGTATCCTTCTCTATCCATGTGGAAAGTAACATAACACATCCACGCGTCAATGAGTTACAAAAGGGCTTGAATATGTATACTTCTCCAGTCATACTAAATGATGACTTGTGATCAAGGCCAAACACAATGCAAATGGAATGTTCACTTCCCCTGGGTGAAACCCCCAAAGAACAATAACCAAAATTGATTAGCATAGTCATGAAGCTCAAGAAGAAAACAAACGACAAAATCATATAACACAATCTAGTAATAAACAACAGAAAACTTACGTCCCATGGGATCAGGAGCGAAATCTACGAGTGAACCAAATGGATAACCTTCCCGACGATGATGCATCAGGGACATCACAGTACATAAGTGAGCGAACCTAGCCTTCAATTATTGGTTGCCATGGGGAAATAAACATATCAGGTGCCCCACTCTTAACAAGTTGCTACGGAGGAGTATTAATTAAGAGTCACAAAATATATAAAAGAGTAAGAAGCTTTTGCCTGTTCCATTAAATTCCGTACTGCTAAGGCTGGTCTAGGTAAGCCATGAGCAGAAGTTGCACTTTGTACTCCGCCAGATATTGGTGTTCTAAAAAGCCCTGCCCTTGTACCTCCTCCCCCTGACGTACTTCCATATGAGAGCACAGGAGGAGGTGTTGCCACACTTGCTGTCGCATCCTTATTTTTTTCACTACTCTGTTTGAAATCTGAATTATCCTTCAAAATTCCAGAGAGGTCATCACAACAAAGACAAAGTAGCCATTTGAAATATCCATTCACAGATTACATCATGGAAAGAGACACAATGTAGCGTGCTTTGGATAGTACGCAAAAGTGAAAAGATCACAAGGGAGCCAAATTGCATACCTACGGCAATTACAAAGCTTATAAACTCCCATCGTCAAATATGTCTATTTATATCACCTTTTGTCCATGCTAACACTTCAATTCGACATAGAAGGCATCGTAATTGTAAAATTTGAGTACATGCGTAATGTATTTGTAGAATAATATAAACATGTATGGGAATAGAAAGTCATACTACACTCTAGTAAGTAGAAATTAACTGTAATAATCTACTTAATCTTATTGATTACGACAAAGATTAAACACAGGATCCAAAAAGAAACAATATTTAATAATCATTTGTAGTTTTACTCAAACTCCAATGTAGCATTTCTGTTCAACAAAATTTTCGCAATCGAAAACAATAATTTTACCTGAGATAAAGACAAACTTTCTTCAGTAACTAAACGGAATCCACTGTTATCGTTCTCCATTATGCTCTCCTCTTCACCATTGCCGTCGTCCGATATTTCACTCCCATTCCCAACAGCAAAAATTCGAAACCCACAACTTAAATTTGCCGATTTCGGCAAATTCAAGTTCATTCTCAGAGACCTAGAGTTCCTGCTTCTTGTTTTGATAGATTGAATTTCAGGTGAACTTTCAGAGAACTTCAGAATTTGCAAAGTGGTGTTCGAAAGTGCTTCCATCGATGAAGTTACAGATAGAGAGGCCATTTGTATGTAATGTTTATGAAAGCTTGAACCTAACTACGTAGAAGATCATCATACAGGGAGGAAAATGAGAAAATGAGGACTTTGAGGGAACTTTACAGTCCCAGTAGGGGGTGGCGGGCTTGTCCGTGAAAAGGTTTTCGAGAGGAAAGAAAAGTTGGGAGAGGAGAAAAATGTGCTAATTTCACCCATGGATACTGTACTGTTACTGCTAAGACTCCTTTTGGTAAATTTATAAATGGTTTGTAAATAGAATAGTAATTGGTTCCTAGAATTATGTGTGTGCGCATTTCATGGGTTAGATTTTGATGTACATTGTGTAGAAATTAAAAAAATATTAGGCGAAAATGTGTGTTTTTTAAAATTGTCCAATCGTGTGCTGACAAGTGGCACGATGTCAAAAATGATGTAATGATGTACATGTAGCATAATAGTTGGTTCCTATGAAATAATTGAATAATAATAAATTATTATGAAAAATGTGGAAATTATATTTGATTTTGATTGAATTTATAAATTAATATCTAAACAAGGCTAGATTTTAATTTATTTTAGATTCATCACTAAGGGTTCGTTTGATTGTAAAGGTGGAAAACTGGTAGAAAGAAAATGAATTTCAGGGAATTGAATTGTCTAGAAATTATTTTACTGGAAATTGTAATTAATTGTGTTTGATTGGTATAATTTTCTACTCGAAAAATGTTGAAAGTTTGGTCTCCTTTTAGCTTTGTTTTTCATGGACATTGTCTATTAAAATAATAATTTTTAACAATTGGGTTTAGAATTTGTTCCAATTGCAAAAAAGAAAAAAAAAATTATCATACCGGATATCATTCGTTTGCCTTTGTTTTGCATGAAAATTATCAATAAAAGTGATAATTTTTTTTACCATTGTGTCTAGAATTTTTTCCAATTGCCAAAAACAAAAGGAACAAAAGCTGGAAAATCAATTGACAATCATTTTGTATCTAACTTGAAGGGCTGAAGTCAACCCGTTACCATTGTCTCCAGAATTTTTTCCAATTGTAAAAAAAAAAAAAAGGCAAAAGCTGGAAAATCAATTGACAACAATACCAAAGGAAAACCATTTCATTGAAAATTGGGAAAACATGGCGCATGGAGTGAAAGAAGTAAAAGAAATTCCATTGAATTTTTTTGCTATCAAACATTCAATTTAGTTGGAAAATGAAAACATTTTCCAACTTCCATAGAAAATGTTGCCTATCAAACAGGGCATAAACTTGATAATGTGTGTTGCGCTAGTCTGACTTGCCCAATTAATAAATGTTCGAGGTAAAGTTGCAATTAAGGTACCAAACCTTTCATTTAGTTGTAGACTTGACCCAAACTTTTTATCTGTGTCATCAGAGGTACCAACGTTTAAAAAGATCGCAGGTCCAGTCCAAAATGACAGTTTCTGTCTGTTTTAGTTGATTCCAAAAATAAAAAATTTAATATTTCTTCCCAAATAGGCAAGGGCAATCTAAGCATTACACATTTTCTCCTTCCATTGTTGCACTTCATTATTCATTTTCCCTCCATTTTCATTATTATTAATATCATTTTCTCTCCAACAGTTAGTCAGAAAAAATCAGCACATAAATGGAGATGAACGTGTGCAGATGTGGTTCCATGGTGCAGATGTCATGGACGAACCTGAACCCAGGGAGAAAATTTCTCATTTGTCCTCGAAACCAAAATGGGGTTGATGTACCTTTTGTGTGGTATAATCATCCTATGTGTGAGAGATCTAGGGAGTTAATTTCAAGTCCATGACGGGCTAGGAGAGAAATGGAAGCTGAAATCAACACATTTCAAGCAACAAGACCAAATGTGTGAAAAATTTGGTTGTTCAGCTTTGTGTGTGGAGTGTTTATAAAATGGGTTTGTACCTAGATATGTAGGGTGGGTTTGTAGGACAAACAGACATTTTTAGTTTCACAAATTTAGGTTTAGGATTTTGGCGTGGGGAGTTTTGTGTTATTTTTTGTGAAATGTAGATGTAAAATGAAAGTGTAGTACTTTTTTCCTAGAAATGAAATGCCCATTTGTGTATTATTGATGATACTGACTTTAACATTTCTATTTATGCCCTTTGTTTAATGAGAAATTAAATATTAGATCACACTCCAAACGTTTTGTTGATGGTGCATCAAAGATACCAAACATTTCTATTAATCACAGAATAGGTACCAAGCCTTTTGTAATAGTTGTAGTGATAGTACCAAACATTTGGTAATTGTTGCATGAATAGTACCAAACATTTGGTAAGATATGCTAAAAAAGTATCAGAAATTTGTACATACTTCCTAATCACCTACACCTCAAATTTGATGAATACAATTTGAAAACCTAATGAAAACACAGTATAATGCAAAGAATTCAACTTCAACAGCCCTGAACAACATATGTGACTATCCCATTCGCAATTCCAAATCACTTTACAAAATCACAACATTTGCTACATATGTTTCCAGTCTATATTACAAAAAACACAACATTTAAAAAAAAAAAAAATTCAAGTTTACTTTACAAAATCACAATATTTACAAAATAAGTTCACTTTTCAACACAACTATAAAGAATAAATCACATCATGTTCAAGATTTGGATCCTTGATTCTTGGACTTCTTCATGTGTGACTTTGAAGTTATTGCTGAAGGTGTTTTTCTCTTCCACTTTGATGCTCTTGATGTATATCTTATTAAGACTCTGGTTGCGTGTTTGGTTGTGATTTTGCTATGAAATAGCTTCACCAGGTAGTAGTCTCTTGCATCTTCTTATGTTATGTACAGATCCCCACATCATTTACACGTCATCTTTATGCCAGTCCTTCCCATCTTAATTCTTGTAGGCAGCTAAGTTTGTGACCTCTTTCTTATTTTTTTGGGTCCACCTACACGTTTTTTCTTCTACGATCGATTCAAATGGTGCTTTCTCAGCTATGGCCATAGCTCAGGTCCTGACATTGGTCAGATCACTGGGGAGTAACACAAGATTTTCATTACTTTTGGCCCAAACACATGATCCCATATAAGTGTTGATTCCACTTTTTCATTCATTTTTATCATTTGCTTATGTCTGATTTTCTCCAGCATTGAGATGATAGGCTTCTCTCTAGAAACAACAATGGAAGAATTGAATGTCTCGCATAAGTTATTCAAAAGAATATCACACTTGGAATGCTCTTCAAAGTGTGATATGCTCCACTGAGAGTGTGGTTTTTCATTGAACCACTAGTAAGCTTCTTCATTAACATCTTTCATCTCATTCATTGTACTCCTCCACTATGGCACAGTTCTTGCCCTTTCGGCAGCCCAAAACAAGTTCTTACTCGGGCCTTTGTGTACCAACGTGAAATCGTTGTATAGATGTCTAACACAACATCTGTTCTTAGCCCCTTCACATAATTGATTTGTAGATTTTACCAAACCCTTTTGTTTATCAAAAATGAATGTCCAGGCTCTAGGGTTATACATCCCTATGTCATTAACTAACAACTTTATGAACCATTGCCAATTATTTTTTATTCTTAACATATACAATTGCCCATGCTATAGGGAACATAAAAGTTCTCACCATCAATGCCAATAGCTGCCAACAATTATCCACCTTGTGCAAACTTTATGAAGCAACCATCCAACCCAACTACTAGCGTGCAACCAGCCTTAAAGCATTCATTACAAGCCCCTAAACATATATACAATATGTTAAAAGTAGGACTGAACATTCAATCTGCACTGTACTACCAGGATTTGTTCTCTTTAATCCCTCTCCATAATCTCATAAAATTTTGTATTGCTCAGCTACAATCTCATGCGTCTCTTCTGCACATTTAGATCTTGTCTTGTAGAACTGATGCTTTAAAATCTCATAAATGCAATCTTATTTCATAGTTTCCACAAAACTGATCATTGGCATTTTGGGATCAGACATAAACTTTCTTATGTAATTTTTTGTCAGATAGCATGCATTAACCCTTTTATTTGCCACACCATGGTATACGTTTGCTCATCTCTGAATGTGTTAATTCTAAGACTCTTGTCTGATTGTGGTATGCATAAAGAACCCAGGGGCAGTTATCTTGACATCTAACTCTCAATTGTGTCCTCATATTTTTCACATGTCTGAGTTGCTTGGAATTTTTATTTGAGTACTGAACTACTGCAGATTTTAGAGTTTTGACATTGTCAAATTTCATCCTTTTAAGAAATGAACAAAGCATGTTAATTACGTTTCGAAATAAGTAACCAAGTATGTATTACATATGCATTACCTAACTTGAAATTCGGATCATCCATATTAGTTGCAGGGTTAAACCAACACTCATTCATCCTTTTGGTAGACGATCCATCGGACTCATTGTCACTAGATAAGCATTTAAGCTCATTTGAGTCTTCATAATCTTTTCCAATTTCTTCTTGGTGAACTGCCTTACCTTCCTGCTCACCCCTTATACTATTAACACCAATAACAAAACGATCACTCAACCTGAAATCTATGTTTTCATCATTATCATCCATATGTATATTTTCTTCATGCTCATACTCTGAGTCATTGAATTCCTTCAAAAAAATCGTCTTCATATTCATCATCTTCCTCAAGACCTATGAAATCTACTTGCACATTATCTACATGATATTTTTACTCGACATGATGATCTGTTTCAATCTCAATATGTGGTTCAGTTTCACCCTCAGTAGTATTTATATCTGCAATGAAGTTAGCCTCAAATTTCTATGGTTTACCTTGATGCACCTCAAATTCACCATCATGCACCTCTGGTTCACCATGTTGCACAACAGATTCACCAACATGCACCTCAATATGTGGTTCGCCTTGCGGTACATTATTTTCACCAAACTGCACCTCGATTCGGCATGCTGTGCAATCAGTTTCACCATGCTACATCACAGTTTCGTGAATCTTAGATTGTACCTCAAGTAATTCAGCTTCAAAACCACCATTAAAATCCACCCCAACCACTGGTTCAACCCTAGTTAAATCAACATTTGTTTTGCCAACCTCTACATCTATTTTACCAACATTAGTTTTACCAGGATCAATTTCTATTATGTGTACTACAGCCTCTTCAACATCATCTCATGTTTCAACATCCATCTCAATTTTCCTATCATCTTGTACATCATCTCCTCCAAACATGACCTACTCATCGTCTGCTTCCATGTTATCTACTTCATCAACTATGTACAAGTTATCACCTTCTAATAAATCATCATAAATCTCAATAGCATAGTATGGTTACTTCTCATCCACTGGTTCATTATGTACTCCAAACTTTTGAACATTGACCAACTCTCCCACCAATCTCACAATCAACCACAGAAACATCATTATGCTCTATTTCATCCCATAGCAACTCCAAAGCCTCAACTATAGGCAAGTAATACAATTCAACCATCTTATTTTCACCCAAGTAACTCCACTCATTCATGAAATTTGAATCTTTAACCAACCAAAATGATGCTTCACTCAATCTCTTCTTCTCTATATTGTACAGATATCTGATTCTACCAGAATATCTCAACATCTTCATGGCATTGTACAGAAGAAATCAGGGTCGACTAGTCTAGATTACTTATTTTACCATCCTCGTACACAAAGTTTCTCATATTTCCAAATAAAATTCTACCATGATGTAGGCGTATACTAAAATATTTTGTATTTTCCCCTAAACAAAAACATAATAAAAAAAAAACCAAGCTCTAACTCTTTTCCGTTCGAGCAATGCACGTGTACAAAACAAGCTATTACAAAGTATAGTAAGTCCCAAATCATCAAATTACTCAACATTTTCACATTTCCCAGTACATGAAAACAATCTATACGCACGACTTGTAATCACAGTGTTTCATACCGTAAATTGGATAAAAAATAGAGCACATTTATCATACACAGGTTGGGAAAGAGAGCATCGAATATGGGCTGCAATATTTGATGGATGATCATCATCTTCTTCATACATTTCACCTTCGTCTTTGTGGGTTTTTGCAGCTTCCAACGAAATGAAGTGTAATTGACGTTTTTTTATTTTGTAGGGAAAGTGGATAATGCACAGATTGTCCATGCCTATTTGAGGAAAATTATTAAAATTTTCATTTTTGGGGTCAACTAACGATTTTGGTGGTCAAACAGACGGAAACCATCATTTTGGATTGGATCTGCAATATTTTTTAAAGGTTTTGATACTTCTGGTGGCACAAATGAAAAGTGCGGGCCAAGTCTACAAGTAAATAAAATATTTGGTACATTGGCTGCAATTTTCTCAATATTATATTAACTAAAAGAAAATTCGGCATAGATAGACACTTTGAACAAACTCTATACAAATCAAATAAAAAGTATCTTCAATGTAACCGTAAATTATTAAAATATATTTTGCCACATAACTAAAATAAATATTGCCAAACAAAATTTCCTCAATGAAAGCTACCATAGCAGGGGGGGGGAAAAAAAAAAGAAGTAGACATGGTCTAAAGCTCTATCTAATTTTATTATTTTAGAGAATATGATAAACACCTGAACTCGACAATTTATTTTATTCTCTTTTTCTTTTTAGATCATTGGATTTTCTCTCTTTCTTTCACTTTATTTATTTATTTATATTTTAGGGTAAACAGAAATAATGAAGGCAATATATTATTGTTGTGTACATAACCCACTGAGATATCAATTTAAACTTGATGATGTATTCATTAAACATTGATTATTTGTAGCCTGCAAGCTCTTTTAACTGGTTTGCCACTAAGACTACAATCCATACAATGCATTGGAGATACTTTTAGCAACAATTCAAGAACCCTTGGCAGCTGTTGGAAGAGAATTTTTTATTGAGTAATTATATTCAAACTACATTTTTTTATTAGTTATACCATATTTTAATGGCCTCATTCCCTTCTCATTATAATCCTTATGTTTCTAACTTTTTAATGCATTCTTATCAACATCCTTTCATTGATGAAGCACAATATCTTTGATAATGGATTCCATAAAAAAAACAACAGTTGAGACAATATAAAACGAGTTATTTATCCATCATATTTAGAGCCTGTTTGGTAAAGCTAAAAAGTGGATTAAAATTGAAAATATAGCCGTTATTGGGTCTCATTCATCTAATAAAATTCAACAATAACGGCTAATTTTTCAATTTTAATCTGATTTTAATATCTACCAAGCACACTCTTAGAAAAAAAATCAATGCAAGAGGACGATAAAATATTTTTTTATCTCATTTTAAAGCATGCAAACAGAATATTTGATAAAAATCATCATCAATGATGACGTGTTATTCAATAGAAGAATGAAGACAAATTCTACAAAAAAAAAAAAAAAGAAGAGTTAGGAACAAGAGTGTTATAATGAACAAAATTCGAGGAATTTAAATGCAATTAAAATATGGAGACAAAGATTCTTGCTCAAGGTCTCAGATAGGTCCATTTAATTTCTTATCTAAGTATATCATTGCTCTTGTAAATTATAACGTAGTACAATGTTTTGAACTTTGCTCTTCAAAAGTGAAGGATTATTGGGACGTCCATGATCCATCTTTTAAGAACAGATCATGTTTAATGGATTTCAATCTATATAGTATTTAGATTGATGGACTTCTAGTAAACGTGACATCGGTGTTTAATTAATAGACAATCAAGTTTAAAATTAATTTCCAACTGGTTCCATCTATATTTCAATATTCCAACCTATGTGTCGTTTATTAACATTAAAACAAAAATAATAAAATAGGGTGGAAGAAAAAGAAAATATAATATTTTAAAAACAGAAGCAAAATCAATTAAATTGGTGCGTAAGCATGTCCAACGGAGTCGTTATCAGCTTGCATTGAAGAGATTTTTTTTAAATAACATATGTGACAAAGATTTTAAACAATATTTGAGAAATGTCCTCAATGGAAGTTGTTGATCCAAAAAAATGTACCTCTAACGTGACCAGCAAATCTCAATATCTCTCACGTACATGCAAGTCTTGTTCTTGCACACTTGGATAAACCATTAGTTACATGTGGCGTCGTCCAGTAGGGGTGGAGTGGTCGGCGCACCCCGACGGTCTAATCAGTAGGGGAAGAAAATATACGAGTGTGGGAAAGTTTTAGACGTAAGCCTCCAAAATTAAAAGGGGTTGGGTTTGGAGAATAACAAATAAAATGGTAATATAGCAAAGTTATAACTTGAGAGTCTAAACTTGCATTACCTTTCAAATGACACTAAGTATGAACTTTTATAGTAGAAGATGATGATTAAGAGTCGTTAGATGAGGGGACACGTTGCTTCATCCCCACAGTCGGGACTTCTTGTCATAGTTATCAATCAATCATTCCTAGGTTATGCTGTATTTAATGTTGTGAAGGCTGACAACCCTAGACCGACATGTAAGACTAGACTTGACTTGTTTGATTGAGTAGAACCGCATATTCAGTGAGTTTTCACATCACCCACTTAATACAAGATCTAGTATAAAGATCTTCTCTAAGACGCCGCTATCTACCTCATCTCATCTATGGGCTGAGCACTCCATGAGGGTTCGACCAAATTGTCATATATGCAAAATGATGTGGAGTGCGGGCCTAGATTTACTTGCTGTGCAATTGCCACTAGGCCATGGTTAGAGTTTCGTTGGAAGAGACACAACAATAGTCCCCAAAGTCTATGTATAAATATTTATATAATGTGTGGACTTTGAATATACAATATGAGTAAATTTTTGAAGCAATTTGCAAACCTGATTTAAGGCGAGCCGTTACATTTAGGCAAGTCTTTTGGTGAAGATGGAGCCTATGATAAGGTTGAGTTAAACTTGGGAGATGACCTTTGCATAAAGGAGAGTTCCTTCGAGAAGAGACGGCCAATAAGGCTGAATTGAACTTGGTCGAGGCCCTTTGCATAAGGGAGAGTTCATTTGGAAAAGACATCGGTTGAAAAGGTTAAATTGAACTTGGGTAAGGCTCTTTACATTAGGAGAGCCCCTTCGAAAAGAGGTAGTAGTTGATAAGGTTGAATTGAACCTAGTCGAGGCCTTTTGCATAAGGGTAGCCCATTCAAGAAGAGTCAGTCGTTGATAAGGTTGAATTGAACTTGGGCGAAGTCATTTGCATAAGGGAGAGCCCATTCGGGAAGCGGCAGTCGTTGATAAGGCTGAATTGAACTTGGTCCCTTTGCATAATGGAGAGCATATTCTGGCAGAGACAGGCATTGATAAGTGGAAGAGGCAGTCGTTGATAAGGCTAAATTGAACTTGGTCATGACCCTTTGCATAATGGAGAACATATTCTGGAAGAGACGGGCCAATATAAGGCCAAATTGAACTTGGTCGAGGCCATTTTCAAGGGATAGCTCTTCCATGCAATGGCTTCCTCTATGATATTTGATTCATCCATGGAAGGTGATTAATCCTCTTAGACAACAAGTTGTTGCTCTCTGTGGGATGCATCAAATTTGTTCTTGATGATGCTATTTTACCTCCTTGCAAGGGAATAACTCTTCTTTCAAGGGTTTTCCCATGGTTTTTTATCCATCCATGGAAGAGATTTAATTCTCTAAGGTAATAAGTTGTGGCTCTATATGGGATGCATCACACTTGTCCTTGATGATGTTATTTTATCTCCTTGTAAGGGGATAGCTCTTCCTTGCAAGGCTTCCTCCATAGTGTTTGATCCATCGATGGAAGGGGTTAATTCTCTAAAGAAACAAGTTGCGGCTCTCTGTGGGATACATGATACTTGTTCTTGATGAGGCTATTTTACCTCCTTACAAAGGTTTCTTCCATGGCGTTTAATCCATCCATGGAAGGGGGTTAATCCTCTAAGACAACAAGTTGCGACACTATGTGGGATGCATCACACTCCTTGATGAGACTATTTTACCTCCTTGAAAGGGATATTTCTTCATTGCAAGGGTATAGCTCTTCATTGCAAAGGCTTCCTCCGTAGTATTTGATTCATCCATGGAAGAGGGTTAATATAGTCGAAGTACCGATATATAATCAAGATGTAGCCTTGTATGGTAGAGGCACTGATGCATAGGCGAAATGAGACATTACATAGCGGAGGTACTGATGCATAGATGGGATGAGACCTTGCATTACGGATTCCCATATTTCAGAGATAAGGCCTATTAATTTATCAAGTGTGACCCCTTTTCAGGGGTCCTTCCTTCTTCAAGGATCTTCTTTCTTCGGGAGTTATTATTCATAGATTCTTCTTTAGAGGCCTCCATTTTTCAGGGGTGTTGGAGGCACTCATGAGTAGGCGAGATGAGGCCTCTACATTTAGAAGAATTTTAGTTTCAAAAATGATTTTATGCTTCTTGGATGAAGCTTCGTAATTCTTCAAATATGACCCATTCTTTAAGGGTCATTCGGGGCTATTCCCTTCATAGCCTCTTCAGGGGCTTTCCTTTTTCAAGGATCCTTTTATTGATAACATCTTCAAATGCAATCCTTTTTGGGGTCTTCATTTCATGGGGGATGCGTTGATACATAAGCGAAGCTAGAAATTGCCTTCAAATCCCTCAATAATTTCATAAGCAGGTCCCTTAATTTTTCATCTTCTACATTTTGGTCCACATATTAACTTTTATTTCTATCATATCCTCGATAAATTGCATCCAAAGTCCTTCATTTCACTTTTTTGTTTTCTTTTAGTCATTTTCTCTTCTTTTGCATTGTTCTCCTTCAATTTTGGGATTTTTTACTTATCACATGTGGGAGACACTTAATCATATGTCAGGATAAGGTGTTGAATGGCAGAAGCCTTGTTGAACATACTAATATGAAGCCTCTACACTTGAAAAAATCATGGTTGTAGAGTTGGAGTATTGCTACAGGGATGAAGCCTGAAAATAGATGAAGCACTTGCGTAGAGACGAAGTCCCATGTTTCACGAATGAGGCCTCTTAATTCTTCAAACTTATCCCCTTCTTCTTCTTCAGAGGCCTCCAATTTTTTAGGAGTTAGTTAATTAATGGCTCCTTTTTCAGGGCCTCTACTTTTTAGGAATTCTTCCGTCTATGGCCTTCTTTTTCATTGGCCCCCCATTTATAGGGGTTATGTGTATTCCATTACATTAGAGGAGTTGTTCCATAAAAGGTGATTTTGGTCCAGATGACCTCATCTTCAGGAACCTCTCTTGATCTCCTTAGGTAACTATCTTTATCACTAGCACTTATTGTGGGTGTATGCCTCCTTTATTTAAAGAGGGTGTCTCTTGAGTGGATTATGTCCTCAAAATACTCATTTTCGAGGAGTGAACTGTAATGCCCCCGAAAATTTTAGAATAAAATTTTATTCGTTTTATATACTATATTTTTAATATTTTGAAAAAAAAAATGAGGAATAAAATAAAATATGTTTTAAATTCCTATCTTATTTGAACCAAATAATTATATATCGATAGAGTGATAAATGTTGGTTTTGATAATATAACCTTTTCGTGATTTGGATAGAGTTTGATTGTCATCTTAATTTGATAAAGTTTAAAAGTAATCATAATTCTATCATTTAAAAATTCGATTCTTATCCAATTTGATAGACACGTTTTTCCATCACAATTATACCCTGACTCAACCACTATTTTTTTTTTTATCATAAATAGTATGCAATTGTCCCACAATTCACCACAAAAGAATTTTACACAGCATCTTTCATATAAAGCAGTTGTAAATTGCAAGTATATTTTTTTCCAAATGCTCATTTGATCAATCAAGGCAAGATACTTATATGCAAGTGGTTCGGTTCCTGTGCTTTTATCTTCAATAATTTATGCATGAATACCAGTGGTTCGGGTTCTTTATTAAGAGAAAAAAGATCACACGAGAATTTAATATGACCTAATATGGGTGTGTTGCTTGGTAACTGATATATCCATAAGATTAGAGTGGTATGAAGTGTTTATCTTATTG
>CAIGRQ010254649.1:0-12220 GCA_903798375.1 Fraxinus sp. D2006-0159 | reverse complement strand
TTGCAAACGTAAAAGCAATCACAATTTTTGAATTTAGTTGCTCGCAAACGCCAGTTGCAATTTTCATGTTTGCAAACAATTGTATATACTTCCTTATTTGATTTTTTCACTTTAAATTCAAAGTTGTATTTCATTGCAAACATGTGAACTTCCATTCTTTTTGTGTTGAAAATTTGGCGATCTTCTAAATCTACATCACATGTGATGTAAGAGTTGAAGCTACAAGGTGCTCATTTGTAAAACGATCTTCTTCTCTGTTGTTTTGAAGCATATCAGATTCATATGTGGAGAAAACACCAGTGTTACCATTTTCAGTAATAATATCTACATTATTGTCTTGGGCTATCTCCAATTCATCTAAATCAATATCTCAATCCGATCCACTTAATTTTCATCGCCTGCTTGCATTTCACAATGAAGATTGTCACCTTCATTTTGCATTTCACAATAAACTTCATCGTCTTCCACTTTATAAAATGAATTATTATCTTCTTCTTCTTGTGGATGCTCAACTAAACATTTGTTCACAAGGGTTACACAAATGGGACAATTTTTTTTTGTTTTTTTGTTGAGAGATAACAACCACTGAACTTGCATGTCTGAAGTAATTTTAATTGGAACTGTAAACTGTCCGCTTCCAGGGAGAAGAAATCTCATCTCAATTTCATGCGAAGATGAATCAACTTTGCAAAGATTTAGCACTTCACAATACAAATCATGATATGNGAGTCCATAACTGTGATTAGAATAGTAAAATTTTAGAATGTTAGCAAATAATCAATCGCAGTAATATAAAGTGACACAGTCGTTTCTATGGTCGTTTTAAACGACTACTACAATCGTTTAAAACATATATAATGAATCTGTAACTAAAAATATATGAGATTCTGCTTTTCAAAACTGCATGAGATCGAAAAATACATTCAAACACTTAAATAAACAAAAACGACAATGAATATATGGATAAATAAAAAAAACACTTGATTAAAATAATTAAAAGTAAAAATAATATCTTACCAATATAAAATATAGAAATATAAGGGTTCCTTCATTGATATGCTTCTTTATACTTCGAGTAAAACTAGATTAAAAGAACAAAGAAGAACAAAGAAGTAGAAGATTAGATATTTCAACAATATTTAAAATGATAATATGGACATTTTAACCTAAAACAAGCCTCAAAATTTTTCTATATTACGTTAGGCCTAAAAAGTTTTTGAAGAGTTTGACTGCATATGCACTCTTAGAAGTCAAAATGCATAGGCATTTGTGTTAAAAGTTATGTCAAAATTAGTTTAACAAAGTCCAATAACTTAAAAAAAAAAAAAAAAAAGTAAATTGAGTCCAACAAATATCAAAATAACCCAAATCACCTAAACCCATGAATTATATACATCAATTTGTAGGATTTGATGTTTAAAAAAATCAAAAATCATAACAATTTTTTTCTTAAAGTCAACTATAGATGTCGAGCCTGAACCTCCTTATTCTCGTCTTTCTCTAATTGTACAAACAAGTGATGCTAGTAATGAATAATTTTGATTGTTGATGATTGTGATTAGAAGGAGGAAGTTAATAATGATATCCTACCATCTACAAATGATAATAGAAATTCTCGAATTGAAATAAATGAGCCCCGATGAAGATGATTTTACATCGGATGACACGGAGTATAACTTAGATGAAAATGATTTTGAATTGAAGCTCGATAAAGAGTGAAAAAAATATTTAGAATTTTTTAAGTTGATATTTATGTCTAATCTAAATGTAGGAATTGATTATCAAATAATTGTAGTATTCATGATATTGAACATTTTGCTTTTGTTAAAATTTTGAAGAATATGTATAAAGTTTAAGTAATTGTAATATTTATGATTTTAAGCAATATATACAAAGTTTGAAGAATATGTATATATATAAAGTTTAAAGAATGCATTATTTTATTTATATTATTTTAGAATATTCAAAATAATATTCAAAATTGAAAAAAAAAACGTATAATTATGTATATGATTCACATAAGCACGCATATTCTTGTAATGCTTGATCGAAATGCATTACCACGTATCACACATTGTAGAACCTTGAAAATAACTATAAAAGTACCGTGACTACTCAAAAAAATTACTATTAACCCATGTTTGTTTACTATTAAAATAGAATTCTTTTTTTTTTTTTGTGTCAAATACATTTTCAATCGTGCATTCACACAATAAAATATTTTGTACGTAAAGTCAAAATTTTTTCCTACTTTTAATCGTACGTTCTTAAAAAAAAAAATCACTATTTTAAAACTCATTTTCCCCAAAAAAAAAAAATTAAAATTAAAATTCACTATTTCACACATTCACACAATAAAAGTTTTAGTGACTAATTACTTAAAGTAAAAAAGTTAAAAATAAAACAGCTTTATCAAAAAGTTATTTTAGGATAGGTTTCTTTAAAAAATATTTTAACTAGATAAAACACTTTTAAAAAATAATTCAAATAAATTCAAAAGTATTTCCATAATTTTAAAAATAATTATTAACTTTTCAGAAGCTTCAAACGGCTACTAAAAGCACAGGACTATTTAGATATTTTTTTACCCATGAACATGCCAAAAAATAAAAGACAGGGGACTTAAAATGGCTACTTTTGGGTATTTGGAATTGTTTTATGCTAGTAATTTAAAATTTGGGAAATGCACATTTCAGAGAAGGATCACATTTCATAATTTTATTTATTTATTTATTTATTTTTTGTTTACACCCAGCCAATAACTTGTTTATTCTCCCTCATTCGGATTGGAAATGTTCTTCCCTCTTCATCGGCGGGGTAGATTGTTCTCTCTCTTTTGCCTTGGCGATGCAACCTTTTTCATTTTCCTCTATGGTCGTTTTCTTTTGTTTCTCCTAGCGGAGGCAGTGCAGATTTTACTCTCTTTTTTCCTCTGCAACCAGTTTTTCTAATCATTCCCCCCCGCGGTGCAGCATCTTTGCTTTAATGATTGTCGTGAAATTAAAAAGGAAATTATTCGCAATAGAAATGTTATAACTCAAATGGGAGGTAAATGTTTCATTAGCCACTGAACTTTGGATGGTGTCTCGACTTACTCACCGAACTTTCCCAATTGTCTCGGAGGCCACTGAACTTCACTCCGTCCAACTCCATCACTCACCAATTTGAAACCATTAAGTGAAGCGTCTACGTGGCTAACGGAAAGTTGAGTTGGCCAATTAAATACGTCCAAATCATTTCACACTTGCCAACTCATTGCCAAATAAGCAACTCCAAACACGCCTCTATCATTTAAAAAACGCTATTCTAAATTGGAAAAACCTATTGCTGTGAAAGAAACTTGAGTTTCCCCAAATCCAACAACCCTTACGTGAATCCATTTCCCCCCAACCTCAAGAACCCTAAACCCCCAAAACAATCGCTATTCTAAATTGGAAAAACCTATTGCTGTGAAAGAAACTTGAGTTTCCCCAAATCCAACAACCCTTACGTGAATCCATTTCCCCCCAACCTCAAGAACCCTAAACCCCCACGACAATCCAATCGGTGAGAAAAGCCCAACTAGAAGCAGAAGAAGTTCGACTTCGATTTCAGAAGCAGCATCTGTTTGATTTCTGTATATTCGACTTCTCAAATGCGATAGTGCAAAGACGGCAAAGAAGAAGTTCGAAAACGTTCCATCGAAGCAGCATCTGTTTGCTCGAGCGTGCACGTGGACAGAAATATTGAAGGTAAATTCTCTCCCTCCATCTATTTGTATTGTGAGTAATTATTTTTATCTATGTTCAAAAGAAATCTCACCGAGCCAGTAAACTTCATCTGTTATCGTATTTTTCTTAATTTGGTAGAATGTTTTTCCCCATTTTACTGTTTGTATTCAACTTTTATTTTCATAGGTGAAAAGTTTTTGTATTAGTGTAATTTGTTTAGCCGAATTGTGTTCTGCTTAGTTGTTTTAATTTGCTTAACCTTGGAATATCTTGTATACATCTATGTGGGTTATTGAAAATTAATTCTTTTGCAAGAGGGCTTTGCTATATTCTCGTAGTTGATTAGCTAAACAGATTATGGGTTCCTATAATTTTCATGTTCATATTATTTTGAATTCTTAAACTTATATTGTACTTTTATGCCAAAAAAATATAAACTTTTCTTTTATAATTCATGTACAAAGAAACAATTGTTCATTTGGAATCTAATGTGGTTGAATTGTATAATAGATTGTGAGGAAGATCCGGACTTCTTAGAATCCGACCACGACTTTGAATCCGACAACGATGGCATCGAATATGCCAGATAGGGGACATCGAGTATCGAAGGACCACAACCCCGAGAACGAAGAAACTTTTAACTTAATTCCAACCCCGACGGTTTTTCGTGAAGCACAATCCAGCAAACTGATAGCTGGTCTAGCAGCAACAATGTACACATAGTCGATTCTTCCTGATGTTCCAACACATAAAGTGGACTTTGACGATGTTGTAGACGACTTGAATGACATGGGGGATGCAGAATCTGCTTGCGAGAGAGCTTCGAGGGCAGGAAAATGACGATGCGCAACCAACTAGCTGTTTTTGCCTTCTAATATTTTGGTTTTTGTTGCAACCAACTAGCTGCTGATAGAACACTGGTTTTTTTTGTAATAGTTTTTGAAATATTATTTTGTCCAATGTAAAGGATCTAGGCATGTAAATGACAACTTTGGTATATATAGAACATCTGCTTTCATATGAATGTTTTGAGGTTGTTGAAAATAGGCTGTCCAGTTGAGTTTTTTAGTACAGATTTCTTGAGGAGAATATATCCTAATTACAAATTTATTGAAAATTGTCTTGAGGCATTCCCACTGCTTTTTTTTAGTACAGCTGAACATGATATGCCAAAATCATTCAAATCTTTTTTGAGGCATTCCCATCTAATGATTTTTTTAGTTGCCAGTTGCGTTTTTTTAGTACAGATTCTTTTTTAACAATGTGCACACCACATGAATTGATTCAAAACCCATTTCAAACAGATACAGTCAATGGCATGAAATTGGATATAAACAAAAGATCAGGTTGCTAGGATGGTAGCAAAGAGAGATTAATAAGAACATCCATTAACAATTTTTTGCATAAAAACATTGAAATTACAAACATTAATTCCAAATCCATGGGATTAACATACTATCCGACGTTCAACATCTACGAACATATTATAAAACCAGTGAATGACACGAACTTGAGAATAACATAAATGGCTGAGTTTCACGGAACACCTTCATTATGTTCCCTTGCCGCAATGCTAGGATGATAGCAAAGAGAGATTAATAAGAGCATCCATTGACAGGTTTTCTGCATAAAAACATTGAAATTACAAACATTAATTCCAAATCCATGGGATTAACATACTATCCGACGTTCAACATCTACGAACATATTATAAAACCAGTGAATGACACGAACTTGAGAATAACATAAATGGTTTGAGTTTCACGGAACACCTTTATTATGTTCCCTTGCCGCAAACTGGGCACGGTCTCTTCGTCGGACAATCCAATAAGTAGTGACCCGACTTCCGGCAACCATGACAAATCCCATTGTTCTTCCCCCCTCCCCCCCATTATAATATGCTGATGCAGCCACCAAATGAAAATAAAGTCAGGACTTGAACATAAAACCCATTTCTTTCATACCAAGAGCAAGACTTGATATATAAACAATGCAGAACTCACATTAAAGCTACACAACATATTTGCAATATACTACCATTTCTGTGAATAATGCTACCATGTTAGGTTGTGCTTAACAAATAACTTTTCCTACAAAGTATGCCTGCTTTCTTTAAACAAGGCCAAATATGCTCCAAAGTTCAGTTCTTTAGCCTTTCTTTTTGACCCTTTTTTTTTTCATGTAACTTAGTTTTAGATTACAAATGAGCAATATCACAGTTACAAATGGGCACCATTTCCACACAACCAGTTTTAACCTAGAGCTACCCGACTTGTTTGGTAACATAAAATCAAATTCCCAAATTACTCATAATCAAGTATGTAGCCAATCATGAGATACAATAAGATTTTTCATGCAAAAACAACTTTTATTGCCCAGGGACTTAGCGTGCGATTCGGGAGAAAATCTAAGGGTTCTTGAGAGATTTGCTCTGAAGTCTGATTTGGGAAAAATGGAATTCACGGTTAAGGGTAGGATTTAGGGATGTGAAATTGGGGAAAATCGATTGTAGGTTTGGATTTATTTTTCACTTCATTTCAATTGGGGGAAATCGAATTCTAGGGTTTGGCAGTGAAATGAAACGAATTGTGTTTCATAAAATGGTTAATTGTGTTTGGAGTTGCTTATTTGGCAATGAGTTGGCAAGTGTGAAATGATTTGGACGTATTTAACTGGCCAACTCAACTTTCCGTTAGCCGCGTAGACGCGTATCTTAACGGTTTCAAATGGGTGAGTGATGGAGTTGGACGGAGTAAAGTTCAGTGGCCACCAAGACAATTGGGAAAGTTCGGTGAGTAAGTGAGACACAATCCAAAGTTCAGTGGCTAATGAAACATTTAACTCCATAAATGAAAACACTTGAAGTTCGAAGTGATACTATGCTGTTCTATTTTCTCCTACAATATTAATTATTATATTTAGAATAACGTTACTTGTACATAATCATTTATGGATTCTTTTATAGAATGGTGATGTGGCAAAAAAAAAGTGTACATAATGATTTAAATACACATTATATGGTGATATATGATCGAATCATAATTTCTTCAACTAAATAAAAAAAGAAAGAAAATTACACTCTCTTTTTGACACATCATCTATATGTAAACAATTATGTCATTAATCTTTATTTTTTTAGTTGGTTGGTGAAATTTTGATTAAATCATATCTTACCACATCATTTGTTGGTAAACAAATCAATGCTTTGTGATGTACATGTAATACAATAGATATATTATACTTACATAAAATATATATTTGACTAATTAAGTAATGTATTAGCTAATGGCTAAATAAATTCACACAACAGTTTTTAATAACTTGATTTCCTTTTTGCATGAAATGTTCATAACTTTTACACATTATCACATTTATATCTCAATTTTTTCCCATCACATTCTTATTCTCAAGTTAACATATATTATTCTTGATTATGGCTTCTCTCCAAAATTCCCTTTACTATAGAGTAAAATGATCTTTTGCTCATTGTATTTTTAAATAAGCAAAACAAATAATAATGCAAAAATAAGATTAAGTATTTAATCCTCATTTTTAAGCACATTATTAATATCTTTGGACGAAAATCATAATTAAGGATAAGATATTCTGATCAATGAAATGTTAAAAATAAGAAGGTTATAAATTAACTTTCACCCCTAATGTAGTGTAGTGTCTATGTTAGTGTGTTTAAAAGTTACTGAAAATTATTTTTTCTATATAGTTAAATTTCAATATTAATTTTAATAGTATATTTACAATTATTATCCATTTATTAATAATACATTTCGTGAGTCTCCATATTATTTCTTAAAAGGCCACTAATAATTTTATCCATACAATTGCAAGACACGTGCTATAGTGTAGTTGGCTACGTAATAGCGTGGATTGATGTTGGCCATTTTTCAGAAATCACTAATTAAATTTTATTTAATAATACTCATAATTGAAATGTGAAAGATAAGTGTTGAGTTTCATAGTTTACTTAATGTAAATTAGAACACATTCTGAAGTAACATTTATAATCAGAACTACTTCTCTTGAAAGAAATGTCAGATAATAACATTGTTACCACAAAATAAAAAAGGAAAAAAAAAACACTATCTTCGATAATCCAGAATTTTAGATGCAAACAAAGAATGTGGTGAAAGTGTCCAATGAAAATAGAGTTAGCGTTCATAATTTACACTTTCTAGGTTCAATATATCTGCTTACACATTGGAGTGTCTTTGTAAAAAAACCCACAATGATTCGTGTTAACAAAATAGTTGTATAAAGAGACCATTCACTAAAAATTGCAATGCCTTGAGCATTTGCAGGAAATAAATGATATAATAACAAATTTAATGCCTTCAGTGAAGATGTGTTGTATTGGCGAAGTAGAAATGGAACACTATCTACAAGAACTCACATAGAGGAAATAAATGATATACTTTCTTGCATAATCTTTACATATAACTACTAATGTTAAAAGATTGGTGGGTTCTATATAGCAATCAAGGTTATTACACTATGGGAAACACATAGTGGTAGTGTATATAAAAAAAAAAATGATGAACAGTACCAGAATGAAGTATCTCTTTTATTGTATAGGGATAGGGATAGGGACATTGAGGATGGATGGGTAGAAAGCTCACATTATTGTATATTAAAAATATTAGCAAGACCTTTTATGCTAAACATAAATGGTAAAATGCGTTATCACGTCCAAAATATTGGCTTCAATTATAACAGGGACATCATTGTTCTTTCCAATATACTATCACTTTAGTCAAAACCATCGTGAAATCCACATCAATCACATACTTCTTTGTGCAAATTTTGCAATGTATGAGAATCTTCTAATATGATTAGGGAAGTAACGGAAGTTAAATACATAACAATCAATTTACACATGGAGTCTTAGAAGGGAAAAAATACACAGACAATACAGTTTTGGCGGTTGTATGCATAGACATAATTTATCAATACCCAACATAGAATAAAGAGGGCTTAAATTTTTTTAAAAAAAAAAGAAAAGAAATTAAACTACAATAATGGATAAGACAAAGGTAACCATCTTATTTCGAGATTATGAAATCTACAGTGTCTAACTTATAAATCCAGATAATACCTATATTTTCACTATATTTCTAACAATAAATTGCACCTACAGTTCAATGTTCTACCCCTTTTGCACTTCTATCTTCAAAATTTTATACTTGTTATTTTAAGTAATTATGTTCTTCTTCACAATTTGCTTCCCAGAAACTTGTCAAAATATTATAAAAAAAAATAGTCTTATTCTCACTCCTACCCCATCTACAATATGTGCTTTAAGAATCATATAAGAATGAACAAGAAAAGAAAAAAACTACAACATGAGAGGACATATAGATACCAAACGAATTTTTATTCGTGCTTCTTCATCGAAAAATATCAAAAGTTATGTCTCATTACTTGATAAGAAATTGGCTCCGGTCATAAAGCAGATTTGAAGCTCAAATGATAAGAAATCGATACCTGAAAGAATTATTTAAAATAAATAAACAAACATAAACTGGAAAAAATATAAACCTAAAACAAAAAACTATAAAATCGACGTACCTAATATGCCCAGTCTCCCATTTCAGCCACAATTTTTTGGATCCTTTAAACACCAGAACAAAAGTTGCAAATGAAAAAAAAAATAAAAAAAATAATCTATCATCTAATAGTAAATACAAAAGGATTATAACAAACATATAGAGAACAAGAGCAAAATGAAGTTGTGATTCATAATTTATAAGATGATTCTGTGAAAATCATTTCGAACGTTCTCCCCATGGAAGAATAATACACATAATTTATAGGATGATTATGTGAAAATCATTTCGAAGGTTCTCCCCACGGAAGAAAAATACACAGACAAAATTGGGGTTGAACAAAAAAGGTACAGACAATAATGCCACTTGTTCGACTTTTGTTAGATTTAGTGAGAAATGCACAAATATAAATAAAGAAAATAATGGAACAAAGGCAACATAGATCTTACTGAATACGACCGAAAGGTTGAACGGAGAAAAGCCACCGAGAGAAATCAAGGCGAGAACGAAAATTAACAAGGGAATGAAAATCGATTCTTCAAAATGTGTAGAAAATTATGTTGAAAAGATGGTTAGAAGAGTGAAAGAGACAAGACGGTGGGATACAACTGTGAAGAGAATGGAGAGTTGCGTGAAAGCAAGAGTAAACTAGCTGGGATGGGGAAAAGCAGGTTGACGATAGAAGGTGTTGACATGTGTCCAATATGAATAGTGGATTATCTAAGCCTCTTTTATGTTATTAGGAAAAAACATCTCACTCCTAAAGAACCTCTTAATGATAAATAAACTTTTAGTGTGTGAACATGAAGTGGGGTGGTGCAGATATTTGATTTTTATAAAAATAATTAAGCATTAATTAAAATTTTATACTTTATTTAATATTTGGAAAAAGTGAACAATCAAATAATTAAAGAAAAAATATTGGGTAATTAGAACATAACGTCCCCACCTTTCATTGTTATTGTGAAAAACGTCCATACTTTTCATTTTTGACATTTTCACCCTTATTTTCACCTTTCATTGCGCAAAATGTCCATTTCACCTATTTTCTCAATTAGAATTTGTGAAATGACAAATATATCATTCTCTTTAAATAAAACAAAATGAAAGAGAAAAAACTAATTGCAATCATAATCCCAATTTTTTTTAAAAAAAGCGCAAATGAGTTCCAAATAAATTATTAAAAAGGTAATTAGTACATAATGTCATCATCTTTCACCGTTATTGCGAAAAACGCGCTACCTTTTTTTTGACATTTTCATCCTTAATTACACATTTGATTGTGCAAATCATACTTTCTATCTATTTTCATTCAATTTCTCAATAAAAAACTGTGAAATAATAAATATACCCTCCTATTTAAATAAAAAAAAATATTTTTTAATTTCTAATTCTTTAATAATTTATTTGGGACTCGTTTGTATTTTTTAATTTTTTAAATAAATTTAATTGGGACTTATTTGCACATTTTTAAAAAAATTGAGACTATAATTGCAATTAGTTTTTTTAGCTTTTTTTATTTAAATAGGAGGGTATATTCGTTATTTCACAACTTTTTATTGAGAAATTGGATGAAAATTAATAGAAATGAAGGTTTGCGCAATCAAATGTGTATTTAAGGGTGAAAACTCAAAAAAAAAAGGTTGTGATTTTTTTGCAATAATAGTGAAATGTAGCGACATTATGTGCTAATTACCCTTTTAATAATTATTTTGGGACTCATTTAAGCTTTTCAAAAAAAAAATTGAGACTATGGTTGCAATTATTTTTTTCTTTTTCCTTTTGTTTTATTTAAAGAGAATGATATATTTGTCATTTCACAATTTTTAATTGAAATTTTTAATTGAGAAAATAGATGAAAAAAACTTTTTAAGCAATAAAAGGTGAAAATAAGGGTGAAAATACCAAAAAAATGAAAGGTAAGAACGTTTTCCACAATAACAGAGACAGGTAGGGACGTTATGCTAATTACACAAAAAAATTCCTCAAATCTAGGTGAAAGCTCACGTGGGTCAATTTTTAACGTGAGAATACTATGATTGTATATATTACTTAAACGCTAAGCAGAATTATATATTAATATATCATGCCACTATTCATTTTTTGTCCAATCTTGAATCTATTAAGCTTCTATTTGATAAGCATTCTTTGAATTTTTTTTCAATACACTTATTTTTAATTACATATTAAAACAATAAAATAATCTATACATAAAAAAAAAAAAAATCTCTACGTTTTAACCACATATCCTCCAAAAAATCAATATTCAAAACTCTATTTTACCTAAATAATGGTTGTTCAACATCCAATTTTCGCTGTCTAACTTGCTGTCCATCTAATTAATTATTGACACATCATTTTTTCGTTAACGTGTCATCTCAAATCTACCCCCATTAACCTACAAAATTACTGACATGTTAATTTAAAACGACGTGTCAATATTGACTAAATGGACAATAAAAGTTGGAGGGAAGAACTCAACTCGTTCGACATGTGCTCCATTTTAACGGGAACTTTTATAACTTTGACCATATAATACAAGGTTATTTCGGTTAAAACACATTTATTCTTCCACAAAATTATTATTTTTATTCTTCCATATCTCTCTTGCCTTAAACTCAGTTTCACTTTGGAGAAAAACAAATGGAAACGCAGTCGATCTCAATATGTGAAAAACAATATAAGTATCCATAGTAGCGATGCTTTGCTGGAAAAAGGAAGCATCAGACAAAGCAATTCTGATTGAGCTCCGTAACTTGTCTGGGATTTCCAATCCACACCATGGCTCCATCGCTCACAGACATCAGAGCCGAATAAAAGCCCACAAATCATTGATGGTTTTGATTGAAATTACTAGAAATCATACTATAAGCAGAATTAGAAATGGGTTTTTTTAGTAAGGAGATGAGAAATCGCTGCAAGGAATGAGAGGAGTGGGTTTCTAGGAAT